>CAIGRE010065339.1:0-15043 GCA_903798275.1 Fraxinus angustifolia subsp. syriaca
AAATTATTGGGCTTATAAATAACTTATGACTTGTACTTTCATAACTTTAAATGGGCCGAGCTTCCATACTTTATTTCTTAAATGAGCTTTATCATCCAAATTAAGAATATAAAATCTTGGACATTACACATGAGCTAAGCCAATTAAACAAAGGAAGAGACGATTTGCACCAGAACATTGACAGGTCATACGTGAGGAGATTGGTAAACTTATTTGTACTCGATTTATTCCAGAAGGTCGGTGCTCTGATTTGCTCGCAAATGTTATTCTCGTAGAAAAGTTCAATAGTAAATAGAGAGTTTGTATTGACTTCACAAATCTTAACAAAGCATTCCAAAATGATAGTTATCCCTTTCCTCAAATTGACAACCTCGTGGACAGCACATCGCGCCATAAATTGTACATTTTCCTTAATACATTTTCTAGATATCACTAGATCCCCATAACTGAAGAAGATTAGGAAAAGTTATCATTCATGGTTGACTATGCCATAAATTGTTACAAGGTCATGTCATTTGCGTTGAAGAATTATGAGCAACATATTAAAGGCTCATCAATAAAGTCTTTGCCAATTTAATCGAGAAAGATATTGAGGCCTACGTTGATGACATGGTAGTCAAAAGTAAACATTTGGCCAACATATTTCCGTTCTTTGGGAAGTATTTTCTACACTTCAAAAATATGAGATGAAGTTAAATCCACCGAAGTGTGCATTCGGAGTAGCCTCGGGTAAGTTCTTGGGATTTATGATCATACACATTGAGATATAGGCCAATCCAGATAAGATACAGGTCTTGGCATCCATGGAACCACCTAGGAACAAAAGAGAGGTTCAAAAATTGATAGATCAGGTTGTCGTCTTGAATAGGTTCATGTCTCAAGCAGCAAATGGATGTTTTCCCTTATTCAAGGTTCTCTAGGGCATTCAAAGTTTTGAGTGGAATGAGGAATGTGAAAAAGCGTTCCAAGAGCTCAAACAAAAAGTGGCAAAACTACTAGTTTTCACAAAATTCGAGCCTGGTGATACTTTATTTTTGTACTTAGTTGTTTCTTAAAATACAGTAAGTAGAGTATTAGTAAAAGAGGTTAACAAGGCTCAACAACCATCTACTATGTAGGTAAATGATTGCTTAACATATAGATCAAATATACATTGGTTGAACAGCTTGCTCTAGCCTTTGTCTTGGTGGCATGAAAACTATGGAAATATTTTTCAATCTCACTCAATTGTAGTGCTCACATATCAGCCACTCAAGCACATATGCCAGAAGCCCAACATCTCAAGCAGATTTTTAAAATAGGAAATTAATTTTGTGAATTTCATATAGAGTTCAAGCCATGGCCTTCTATTAAGGCACATACCTTCGCTGTCTTCATACCGAAACTCATCCTATACATCGGGGGCCAGGGGATAATCCGATCACCGCCATAGACACTTGATAGATATTTGTAGATGGAGTATTTAACTACTTAGGCTCGAGGTGTAGGGGTCATAATTATTAGCCTAGACAAGGTCACAGAAATTCAGTATACACTCATATTTGAATTTAAAGCCACCAACAATGAGGCGGAGTATGAGGTCGTTGACATTTCTCCAAAGCTTGGAAATAACCTTGAGCTTAGACATATCAAAATTTTTAGCATCTTGCAACTTGTGGTTGGTTAGATTGAAGATGCACTCGAAAGGAAAGATGAGAAAATGAGTTTATTGACACGAACTCGGGTACGAGATCAGAGTGAAAATTGCGAAATTAGTCTAAAACACTGAAAAAGTCCAAATTCAGATTGTAGACGATAGAATCATGACCCGAGCCTCACGAACCAAGACCCTAAGGTATATTAAACCTTAGACCCGTTGATGTGCGGAAATAAGAATCATGATTTGCGAACGTCACAAATGGTACCTTATCCTTTAATAAATTTTAAGGATTGAACGCCACAAATATGAAATTAATATTNGAAATAAGAATCATGATTTGCGAACGTCACAAATGGTACCTTATCCTTTAATAAATTTTAAGGATTGAACGCCACAAATATGAAATTAATATTTGATGAGTTCTAATGTTCATTTAAGAACAAAAGTAGAGAGAAAAATCTCATTAATGTATATCAAAAGTCTTCGTTTTATAATGAAACAAATCTCATATTTATACTAATGCTAGAAACCCCAATAAAATATAATTAGGTCATAGAATATTGTCAAAGTTGAAAATAAAATAGAATCCTATACTAACAAGGAAATCTCGTGAAAATAGGAAAATTTCACCAACTTGTTCTCGGTATGTTTCTGTGCGACCTCAAGCCCAAAAGTATTATAGGCTCACGAAACCTTGTGCAGAATTTCGTGATGATTCCGAATTGTACTCATGGGCGAAAATCCGACACCCAAGCTCAAAGTTATGCCCATCTTAATCCACGTCACTCGTTTTGTTTCTAAATATCTTTCAAACCTTGAATTCAACTCGTTTTGGCTTCCGAGCCCTTCATGAAACTTGAACCTTGACTTGTCAACTTCTTCAATTTGAACTCCAAACCTAAACCAAGTGATTGCCTATCCCGGATCATATCATTTATATTTTTTAAAAGTTTATGATCTTCAAAGACGATTCAAGAATTGTGAAATTATGAAAATCACCCGAGCTGACTATATTGTAAGGCTGATACCTTGTCCAGACTTATATTCATGGAAGTAGATGGATTGACATGATAGTCCATATCAAAATTGTGATGGAACTAAACATAAGTTAGACACCAACGTCTGGACATTGATCATGAGCCCTCATGGATAGACCAAATAATCGACTTCATAAGTAATGGGAATTTACAAAAGGGGATCCTCGGGTAGCAGGTACCCGATCTTGAGTACCGAGGTATTGTATGATCAAGGGAGCCCTATTTTGTACGAGCTTCATATTTTCATATCTTAGGTACCTTGGACCTTCAAAATCATCACAAGCCCTCGCTGAAGTTCATGAAGGAGTATGTGGGAATCACCAGGGAGCTTGAACCTTAGCCTTCAAACTTATAAGATTAGCTACTACTGGACGATCATGAAGAATGACGCCTCAATTTTGTTAAGAAATATGACAAGTGTCAGAGGTTTGACATCGTCATCCATTTCTCTACCGATGGATTTATCCTTATCCACTATTTAGCTCCATTTAAACAATAAGGTGTAATCATCCTCGGCCCATTCCCTATGACAAGAGATCAATTGAAGCTCGTCGCTGTAGCAGTGGAATATTTTACTAAGTAAGTAGAGGTAGAACCTCTTGCAACAATTTTAGAGCCCAAGCTTAGGACATTCATTTGGAAGTCCATTATATATTGGTTTAGGATACCAGAGTCCTAATAATTAACGACATGTAATTGATAATTCTCAATTTAGAAACCTTTGCATCAACTTTGGGATTGACCATCGTTTGACGTTAGTTTCACATTCTTAGAGCAATGGTATTGCTGAGGTAACAAATCTGATTATATTACAAGACCTCTGAACAAAGATCGAGGATGCTGGGGGTGACTGACATGATGAGTTATTCTCTGTAGTTTAGACATATAAAACATCTCACAAAATAATGATGGGCGAGACCCTTATTCCTGTTGGCATTTGGTGTTGAAGCTACATTACCGAGGTCAAATTTCCTAACTTCAAAAGACTAAAGCTTGAGGTAGATGATCATAAAATAGAACCCAGATCTCTTTGAAAAAGTATGTAAGAAGCGGCCCTAAGTATCATGTCTTATCAAAATAGAATAGCTAGACACACTGAGAAGAGCAGAAGCAGCAGGTCATACCCCTGCAAAATTGGGCCAAATTGGGAAGGGCATTTTGAAGTTATACAACAAATTCGTAAAGGAACATACAGCCCGAGGGATACCTTGGGAAGACCACTCCCAAGACCTTGGGGCCAAATTGGGAAGGGCCTTTCAAAGTTATACAACATATTCGCAAAGGAGCATACAACATGAGGGATACCTTGGGAAGACCACTCCCGAGGCCTTGGAACCCTGATAATTTGAAGATTTATTACAACTAGTTTGCCCTACCTTACATGGTTGCTTATTTGGTTTATTTGATTTTCTTTTACTTTGTTCTTTTTTATCGCATTTGCTTTGGTCGTGTTTACATGCCTAGTTGATTTCACTTTTTCAGTTGGTCGGGCCTATGTGCCCTCATTTATTTTTAAATAGAAGTTAGTTTTGACATCGAGATCTTATCCCATTAAAAGTTTAAATTTCCATTCTAAATAGCACTCTAAGCCCCAACCCTAAGCAAACACTCTCAGTCTAGCCTCGCACAAGCAACTAAGCATCGCCCCATGCAAGCAGTCTAAGCCTTGCCTTGTGTAAACACTTAATCCTTATCCAACGCAAGCACACCTAAGCATTGCCCTACACAAGTATACTTAAACCTTACCCATTGCTAAATAAAATTCTCGACAATGTAGGCTCAAACTTTGAAAAACATCATGCTTCTAAATATTAGATAGTAATATACCTGGGGTGTATATTCCTCATGATACATTGGATATCCCTATCAATATACATTGAGTTTGACATTATCATCGAGCTCAATACTGAATGAATCTTGATAATTAAGATCAAGTTTATTTGTTTATTTACACCAAGTTTGACGACGTCGTCGAGCTTATTATTTTGATTCAAATCGAGTCTTGAATCTTAGGTTTGTTCAATTTAAATTAAGTTCGATAATGATCTCGAGCTTAATACTTCAAATCAAATATTGACCTAGACTCGGGTTTCATCAAGTTAAATTAGGTTTAACCTAGTCGTGGAGCTCAAGAGCTCAACTCAAATCTTTAAGATCGAGTTTATTTGGTTTACATTAAGAGCAACTAAATCGTCGAGCTTGATACCAAGATAAAATCTAGCCTTAGAGCTTGAGTTTGATCCATTCACATTATGTGTCGAGCTTAATTCTTCAAATAAAACCCGTATTAATGCTTAAGATCAATGACTGCACGATATTCTTAATCTTTGAGATAAACATTTGGCTAAAAAAATTCAAAAAAGAGATATACTTCATTCAAAAACAAAAGATGCCCTTGGTGGTCGGGCAATGTAATTAATAAATCAAAAAAATGTTTACATAATTGAAACTTGATCGATGGGATACAAAGAAAATGAGAGGAATGGCCTTAGTATAGATCATTAGGCTCGGTGGCCACGCTCGTATCCTCGAGGACACCATTCTCTTCATCATCATCGAAGCCACCCCCAGATAATATAGGACTTTTGCAACCTCAAGAACAGTCTTCAAGTTCTTAAGACTAACCTCGGTAGCTTAGACCGAAGAAAAGCTCGTGTCTCTTACAAAGCATGGAAGTACGTGCCCATCGATTACTCGCCCTTAAGCCTATTGAACTCCTTTTTTTTTAAAATCCTCGATATCTTTTCCTCTGGCTTCTCCAACTCGATCCCCAACCTCTTTATTATTATTAAACTCGATCTCAAGCTTCTTTTCTTCAAGATCATCCTTGACTATCGCTAACTCGTTGATCACTTTCCTCATTCCAACCTAAGTATCATCACTCTCCTTCTGCGCGAGAGCGAATATAGCCTCGTACTCAATAATCTTCTTATTACGAAGCTCGATTGGCCTCACTGAGCCCAGCCATTCTATAGAACTCATCCATTCCTTTCAAAGAAAGCCCAGGAGCTACACTTAACGTTTGCAAAATCCAAATAAAGGTTAATGTCAAGAGAAAAGGATGTAGAAAAATAAAATTACACATGAGTCTCAAGCTTACCTTCAGCATCATCATCCTCATGCCCTCATCAAACCCAAGCTGGCATCGATACTTAACAGCAATGCTCGAGACAGATGACAATGTTCGTCATCCTTAATCACCAAGGACACTGGAGGGATGGCCTCGTCCTCGAGATCCACCACTTCAGTTTTTGATTGATAAGTGTTTTTTTAGCACACTTGATAAAACTAGCATATCTATTAACAATCGGGTAATATTTGCTTTTGTATAGTAAAGAATCATCAATTGGAATGAACAAGCAAAAAAGAAGGAAAAATGATTGAAATTGTGCAAAATCATGAGGTGGGGGACCGAAATGCACAAATGTATAAAGTTTAGGGACCTTGGATGAAATTTATTAAGGACGTGATTGAAATTAAAATTAAAATTCGAGGACTAAAATTGTATAAGATCAAGGTTGAGAGACCTGATGCGCTAATATACAAAGGACTAAATTGGAAGAACGCCTTGGCTTCTAATAGGGGATCGTTTTAATTGTTTCTTCAAAACTCGGGGCCATGGCTGCAAATTTTGAAAGATTTTAAGGGTTTTAAAACATAGAAAAGGGTAGCCGACGCTTGATTTCTTTCAATGTCCATTTTTTCTTTCTTTTTTCTTGTTCATTTTTTTTCTTGTTTTCTTTTCTTTTTCTTTTGATTTTTCTTGGTATTTTGGGAAAAATCTAGAGCAGAAGGAGAAGCGATCAAAGAAACTGGAGAAACATTTAGGGAAAGTCAAGATAAATTCATACATTGCTTCAAAAATCAACCAAAACTTGTATTTAATATATTATTTTCTCCAAATATATATATATGGGCTATTTTTTGTATTTGGATTTATGGTAGTGGCTAGACCTAACTTTAGTTAATTTTAATATTTGCTCTTTAATGTTAAAATTACTTATGTCATGTATATTCACTATTGATTTTCATGCTATTCATTTATTTGGCCAATAAATGTTTGTATTAAGTGATTTGTGGGATTATTGAGAAGTTCTTCTATATTTTAGACCACCGAGTGAATACTCTAGGTTCATGTAGGGGATGGATATATATCCCTAACCCTAGGTGATTCATAGAACTATTTTCACAAAAAATGAATGCTATTGTTTGATTTTAATCAACATAGAGATATAGTATGTTAAATCAATTAAATATAGTTAATTTCACTCGAGATAGGTAATTATCTAAAATAGAAAATTCGGGTTTAACACAAGGAGTGGTCCACTACTTCAGGTGTTGATTGTGCAACCATAACAGGAGGAGTGGTCCCTTAGGGCATAGTCCTTCCCCCTATTAGGGCTATATTCCCTAGCGCTTGAAGACTTTCCATAGCCTTTCCTTGAGGGCTCAGTAGTTCGATCCCAATCCTTCTTCTGCCCATTTTTCTTTTAGGTGCCCCCACTTTACGGGCTTTCAATTTGGAGTTTATAGCCCAGCGTAATGCACTAGGATCAAATGTCATACTTTCACAATTCATCAAGTCATTAGCATGAGCATAAGATCAAGACATACATAAAAATATCAATTAGAAAAAAATAACAAAAAATTTTAAGTCCTAACCTCGACGCCTTTCACATTCGCGAGATCAAAGATGTCATCACCGAGGATGTTGTCTAGTTCATACACCAGAGGCTCAAGACCCTTTGACATCTATCTATCCTTTTCTAAAGACTAAAAATAAGCCAAAACCTCACAAAACCTCTTCGTGTCAAGTATCGCTCATCGAGGACTAAAAGAGAGATCAGGATATTAAGGAATAGCATATAACCACTTTTCTTTCCACCATTTTAGTGAGCTAGGCATTTTTAGGATCCTAAACCCTCCCCAAGATGAACGATAGGCGTAGCATGTGAATCAAGGAAATTGTTTCAGCTCAAAGACCATCCTACAAAGGTCGAGGTAGGGCATAATGCCCAAATATCTGCATGCTATAAAAAAATAGTTGAACATCCTCCACCCATTGTGCACTAATTGCCCCGAGCACATGTTATGCTCGACAAATAGGGCTAGAAAGAATGGGTGCAGAGGTCACCTAAATTCACCTTTCAATGTATCTATGAAAATAACACACTTTCCTTCCCGAGCTCTAGCCGTCCTATCCTTGTGCTCGGACGCTCTAATATTACAATTTGGCATGAGTCCAAACTCTCTAGCCATCGATAACGCTAGATACTCTTTAAACTTACGGGGGCTGTCAGGATACTTAAATTGGGTTGGTCCACCTTGTGCTTGAGGCCTTCTAAAGGAATGGCTATTGGTATGATCAAGGTTCCTAAGTCCTCAGGGTAGTTCCCAACCTCGAGGATTCATGTTCATTATCATTACTTGACATCATGTTCCGAATTAAAATTTCTAAAAAAAATAACTTAAGTTCTTGAACTCTTACCTTAATCTCGATGCCCCAAAACCTACAAAATAGTCCTAATCTCAAGAATTGATAAGTTTACTAAGAGTAAAAAGTAAGTAAAAAAAGGAAGAGGTGATGTATTTATACGCTACTAAGAAGGCCAAAAGTCTTTCGTTCTGGGTCCTTGGTCATGACCTATGTGTCTCCTATCTAGCCAATGGCGTCTAGGTCCTTGATCTTGATTCCATGTGTTAAGCATCCAATCGATGACATAGCTGACACATCATCCATCCTCATTCGAAGAGGGCTCGAGGTGTGGAATGTTCACATCAGCAAAAGGACTATCCCAAACATTGCACTTTTGAATCTAACATGAGCACTCAATACTTCATGCATCGATCTCTACCTTCATATGCACCTTATCGATGAGTTCGCACATCATACCATAGACATGCCCAAGGACATCAATTAAATCCCAATAACTCAAACTCGATATCTCGTCCTTTATACATCTCGCCCTCGAAACTCGAACCTCTGGAACATATGCATGAGGGCCAGTGATGTATCCAAAATTTAACTAACATGACCACTTGTGCTCGAGGATGTCATGCGGCCGACTTAACACTTTTTGGGATGCCCATGATCGGGAGCATGCTCAAGAATGAGCTTTACCATACACAATCTATACCCTCCGGGAAATTCACTTAGGCCACACACCATCCCTCATTACTTAACTGAAAAGTACTCCACTTCCCAAGTGTCCTAACCTCATCCAATCACCTCATCCTACACTCCTACCTAACTTACAACTCTTGTACACAAAAGGACTCTATCTCTAATATCCTATTATCACCAAACTAAGATTGGTCTTAGAAACGGGATAGAGCTTGAATGTCCACCTTACGTAAGACTCTTAAATCAGATAAGGACACTCAACTAATCTAATCCAATTATGAATATATTACCTACCTCTATAAATACAAGGTCCCAATTCATTATTCAGGCACACTTTTACATAATTTTTAGCTTGTAGCCTCACGCATAAGTTATCTCTCTAATTTAAGCATTGGATGTGCAATGATGATACACATTGACGCCTTTGTTACATGTACTAGAAGATTTTGTTCATGTTCACTCTCAATCATCAAGCTCGAAAATCAACATGTACAATTTTCTATAGCACCAGTCGGATTCTAAACCTTTAAGTGGGACTCTATACACTTGTTTTGAGATTAATTTGATACAAAGAAGAGGTCACAAGTCATTTTGATGGCAAGATTTGAATTCTTAGCCTTCAATTTCGTGGTCCATGATGAATTGTTTATGGGCATTTTGAGTTTCTAACATTCGGGTTTAATGGGTTTTATACAATGAAGGGATAAATTTGTAACTCTTAACATTTATTGTAATAATTAGAGGGTCAAATGCCTTTTGGATCAAAGAGCCAAATCACCCGGATATTTGCCACTAATTTCCCAGCCCCGCTAATTGTGCTCTTACGTAGCAGAAACTGAAACTCCTAGCAGTCACCATGGAGGCAACAACATGGTACATTTCTAAAAATGTCAATGTTGAGGCTTGTACCAGTGATCTGTGATGTGTTCCCAAAACCGAAACTCCTAGCAGTCGCATTACGACAATACGTTTTTTTAAGTTGTAAGTTTTTTTATAGGATGGTGACATGTGTCCGTATCATGGCCCTTTATTTTGACATTTCTATTGAAGTCATATATACGTGCATAGTGCCATTTCATTTGGCACTTTTTTATCTTCTGACTGTTGAGTTTCTTTAGAGAGAGTTTCGTTTTTCTTTTCAATAGTTTGGGTTTTGATCAGTGGTTTTCTTCTCTCTTGAAAAACCATATGAAACTAAGATATGTGTTTTTAGCCTCTGAAATTTGTATATTCTGAATGATTATTTTAATAATAAGAGGGTTCTTATAGTTGTAGTTCCATTAGGCGTGTTGAAGTTTCTAGAGTAATTCTTCGTAGATCTACAGTTATTGTAGAAGATATAAGTGTTTTGTAATTTTCTCTTGTATTGGAAGAATTGATCTGTAATCTTATTACCATTTTTGGGCTATATAGTACAATCGAGTAAATATCCAATTTATTGGATGCTCAATGGAGAATGCAGGCGTTAGATGTGATCGTCGAACCTCCAGAGCTTACACCGAAAGAAATCACTTGTGTCCAATCTTTTATTTTCTACAAATTTACTTTATGATTGATTGTGATTATTTGAAATTTTGTTTTAATACCGTGTTATATGGGCCATTTCAATCTAATACATTTGGTGGGCCTCAAAATTTGTAACCCTAGTTTAACTAGGAGAGGTTGACCAATATATCCTAGAATATCTTGAAAAATAAATTAAGAAATTGAAGTATGATCCAAGCCCTGTGATGTGGAGAATTATTGAATATGATGGGGCTATTGCGTAAGGGGAATGGAGTCCCAAATAAATAGTTATTGGGGGTGGATTTTGTCGCGCCTAATATTGTGTGATATAAGGTTTGATTGTGTCTCTCCTATCAGTTACAACTTTTATTGTGTGATATAATATTTGATTATGCCTCTCCTATCAGTTACAACTTTTTTCAAAGAAGTTGTTGCATTTCCCTACATTATAGAGTTAACTTGTGTACACAATCGTGCATGTGTTTTCCTTTGAATCTCTCTCCTTTTGGTTGGAGACTATGAAGATATTTGTTGCTTCGACAATGTTAATGTGGATCAACTTTATTTTCCATCAACGAATTGATTGCTTCTGTTACCAAAAATAAAATGGATTTCTGCATCTGTACCTGGACTTTTGGCGGTATGGATTGACCCTTTTTTGGTTGGAGATGCAGGCTGGGTAGAATATAAATTGCAAAATAGCAGAGGATATAAGAGTACAAAAGATATGTAGTCTGTACGGAACCCTATGACAAGTATTTTATATGAGTTCACTTAAATGCAATGTCGCATTTAATTGAACATATCAAATGTAATTACTTAAACTGGTGTTCTAACATCACTAATACTAAATAGCATTATTCATTTTATATGGAACGTGTATTTTGGCTTTGGATGGAAGTGATAAATTTAGTATCTTAGTTTCAGGACGAGGTTAGAATCGGTTGCCTAAGAGTGGAGGGTTCCTGAAATTTGTAGATAAATTCTACTATGAAACCATCGTATATAAAAGCTTAGTACTTTGACTTTGCAACTGTTGAAGTTATTCCCATTTCAATTATGTCATTTTTTATTTTTTTTTTCTTTTCACGCGGTTGACAAAGAACCCCAACAAGCCCCTATAGCGAGCATAATATGCATGCATTGACGAAACAAAAGTTCAGTCACCGATTGGCCAATTGTACCATTTAACTCAAATAATATTAATAATAACAACCGATGGCATTGAATTCGAAATAGATTCGCCAAGTTGACAAGTATTCTACAATAAAAGTTCAATGCGTAGTAGAAACCTCTAAACAAGATAATTTCCAGCTATCTTGGCTGAAATACAGGAGACACCCTTCTCCGAACAATGTCTTGGATCTGCTCAACTGACAACACAGATGCCTCTGAATCAAAATTCGCCTTCTCCATCTGCTGGCTAACCTACAGTAGCACTCCTCCCAGTTCAAAGATTGAAACTAATTTATTCTCAATTTAACGAGTAAAAGAGTTGATTATTTGAAAAACTTGCTTATTTACTTGTAACTGAATTCGCCAGACAAGCTAAGGTCTAACAATTTCAAATAAGATAGGAGCATGCTGATTTGTGGTAAAAATGATGGCAGGCACACTTACTTACGAAAAATTCCAGGCTCTCTGCAGCTATAGTTCAACAATGTACAATAATTTTTCGATTAATTGTGAACCATAAACCATAGTCAGGCAATCCAAAGTGTTCGAGAAATCTATAGGATTTTGACAAAAATAAATAAATAATAAAATTCTCATTTGGCCATCACATAATAAAGTTGACAGTGTTGCAAAAGCAAATTACAAGTAATTTCGCAGTAATTTGAAGGGATCAGGAATGTCTTGTTTCGACAAATGGAAAGATAGGCAAGTTATTCATAAAATAGATCTCTAGCACAACGAGAATAGAGTACAAATGACTAAGATGAAAGAATAATTGCTTTATCACAAGTTTCATACCTTTTCAAGGATTGCCGACTGATCATCCAGGTGAAAGTTGCGCATGTCTTTGAGCATCTCCAATTGCTGTAAAAAATGCGAACCCAGTCCATTCATCAGTAAGTTAACAGGATTATTAATTGAAGAACCTTTACCTGTTCTTGTAACTTCCGTTGCACCTCCATTCTTTCTGCAAATTTTTCTGGTCCAAGCTCAGCTTCTTCACATACCGTCTCTTCCCTTTCAAGTCAACACAAAAGGAAAAATAGTTATTTCTTCAGATATCAACTGCCTAGTATCATTCGTGCCCAAGTAGAAATAAACTTTCAAGGCGAGAGAGGGCTGAATGGAAGAGCAAAAATTAAAATGCCATTGGTTTTGAATTGGAGGCTAGAAACTAATAGAAACACACCAACCGAATAGCTTAACCAATGTACATCTTACTGATAAACCATATAAGCAGTGAGACCAGACATGCGCACATATAGAGAGATTGTGCATACTTGGCTACGAATACATAAAACTGGATCAGCAAAGCTAGATCATTCTCGTAAGCCATGTTTACTTTTCCCAAGCAAGCTAGACCAAACTTTGGATCTGCAATTGACAAATAAATAATTCTTATATGCATAGTATATTAGTACATGAATAATACAAAGAGATGATGTGTATTGGACTTAATTTGTAATCAAAACATACTGCAGTTTACCCACGAAGGTACAAAGAAGAAATGCAGATTATTCTTCACATCAGTGTAATGCATATATATATAATGCAAAGTGGATATTTCACTTGTCCAAAAAAATTGCATTTGACTGATTGTAAGAAAGCATATGACTATAGTTTATAACGAATCCTGGAGACACGATAGAAATTGGTGAGGGCTAAGATGGGCTCAGGCCCTCCCAGAGAGAACAATACGTAAGTTTACGGTTTGAACATAGAGATAGGATCATTACAAAAAAAATGCGCGTTCTTTTGTAACGACCCAAGCCTCGTGCCCTAGCGATTACATCATACGTACTATCTGCTTTGGAAGTCTAGCTTATTTTATTCATCACGGATTTGTATCGCGTTCCCAGGCTTCGAACCCATGACATTTCTCTTAAAAGAGACTTAAGTTGAATCCCGATATTAATTAGACACGATAGAAAATTGGAAAGGATAAGATGGACTAGGCTCTCCCAAACTGGACAGTATCCATGATATAAAGGCTTGAGCACAAGGCCCGGGTCATTACAATGACTATGTAACATTCTATATAGCCTAGTTTTTAACTTGTGTGAACAAAAGAACACAATTGTATCCACACAAGATAGGCCGTTCTGATGTCATCTAAATGCTCTTGAATTGCATGTTGCCAGTTGACAAACATTGAAACATATACCAAGATTTTCACTTTAACCCAATAATACAAGTTGATTCAACCAACCAAACTCTTAATTAGTCCAATTGTACTTTTCCAGTTCTTTAACCTACAATAGGGCATGCAGTATAGAAATTTTAAAAATTAAAAAAGTTCAAGAAAAGTATACTGTACCATATAGCAGGCATGACCTAAATCGATATAGTTTCTTTCATTTTCTTATAACAATAGCACAAAAAACAAAAGAATAGCTTAATCAAGACGTCTTACATTAGAATTATAAACATTTCAGAATTAGATTGAAATCAACTGACGAAACTGATTTATATAATATATATCAGATTCAACTGAGAAACTTTCAGCACCGAAACCTTTTGATTTGATCATAGAACTATAGTTCACTTTCAACCCATGAATTTGAAAATTTTAGTACAGAAACATGTAACCAGCTAAAGACAATTTCTTAAGCTTATAATTTTGTTAATCTAAACACCTGCCTGCCACTACAAACGACTCGTGTTAATTTGGAAAAAAAAGTTGCATACAAGTGGAAAAATTTATAGTTTGTATAATCCATATACCAACTAGGACCACTCACCAACTCCCATCTCCTGAAATATCTCCTCTTGGATTGCAGTAGTTACGGCTACAGCTTCCTGCACGTATTACAAAATTTAATTAACAAACTCATGACAAAAGAAGCATTCATGCCCACAGGAGAAACAAACATCATAATTTTTGTGTCACTATCTCTTATCTGGAGGAAGATAAAATAGCAAAACTGAAAATAAGAAAGCCTTGGAACACATTAAACACTGAAAAATTTTCACCACAACTTCTAAGACTTGGGCAAAGTAAAGCATTCAATTTGAATGACAAAGGGCAACTAATCAGAGCCTAGAACCCAATAACTTTTTTGAAACCTCAGCATGTCACCTTTCTTAGCAAATGAGAAGTCATCAACACGTTTTATTTTTTCACACCTTGGTGTCATTTCATTTACTAAGAAAAGATTACCTGCTCGACTAATCAAGTCAGGAATTGTGCCAACCTACCCAACCCATGTAAAGAAAAGCTACGGATGGAGGTCCCAACATAAACAGCTTTGACACTTGGAAATGAAACTATATGTCACCTCAAACACTAATCCAAGGTAGAACAACAAAAAAACTAAGCCCCATTATGCCCCTGTTTGGGCTTCATTAAAATTAATTTTTGTGAATAAATATATTTTAAAATAGTGATTTTTTGGAAAATGTGTGGTTTAGAAATAAGGAAAAGCTTTTGGTTTACATATTATTTTACTGGAGTACGTGTGGTTGAAAATAAGAAAGAAGAAAAATATATTTTTACAGAAATGGAGCCAAACATAGGCTATTTATTTTTTCCCCATCTCATTTTCATCCGCACATTGCCCC
>CAIGRE010065340.1:0-22379 GCA_903798275.1 Fraxinus angustifolia subsp. syriaca
AAAAAAAAAAAAAACTACAAAATCAATTCAAGCGAGAGCTTCCACTAATTTTGCGATTCTCTGTTCATCATTTCTTATTAACAAATAAGAATGCGTCAATACACAACAATTCAAGCCTTTGTCCGGTAACGATTTTGCCCCAAGTTTAATCCAACTTTTGATCGTTGGTATGATAGATGTGTTTTTGAATCTACAGTAATTATTGATTTCTCAGGAACCATTTTACTAGAATGTCTTTCTGTATTGAAGAATGAAATGACAGTAAAAGGATGCATTCGTCATTCTACCCAATTCGTTCAAAAATTGTGTCTTTGACAATTGACGATAGCACTTTATAACAGCTACAAATTCGCTAAAAATCTAATAGAAAATCCATCCCAGATAGAAGCTAAGTGACATCATCTTTAATGAAGACATGTTATTTGCTAATAAGAACCAAGGTATGAAGTCTTAGCAAAGTGCATTTCATTTCATTTCATTATAGAAATGTAGATATTTTTATTAAAAAATTCTTGTGTTTACGGTGGAGAATAAAACCACCAAAAATTTCACTGCAAACTAGTCCAGGTTTTTGCAAGTTGACAAAGACACTTGGCCTGGCCCTACAGCCTTCCACCCTATTACTTACCATGCGAACAAGTGGAATCAAAATTTTCAACTCCAAATCAAGAACCAAAACAAAAGTTAAAATCCCGTTTCATTTTCAAAACATCCCATCTTGTCAAATATACAAGAAATAACATTTCTTGTCCCGAAATTTGATAGCCAATAAAAGAAGGATTAAACTCCTTTTACATGGATTTTAATTAGGGATTTTTACAGGGGATGAGGTGGTAATACTGGATTGGCCGGGTTTTAAGTTGTTTTTCGTCCGACATCCAATAAAATTATGACAGTCGGCAATCTGTCAAACAGTCGACAAAATCTCCTGTACATATAGCGAGATTGATAAAAAATGACATGATTCAAAAAGAGCATAAGATGAGGGCTCCACCACCACCAACAACTCGATAACTCAAATCTCTCAGTTTCTCCACCAATAAGCCTATGCCCGGAACTGTACTTCGGAACAATTCCAAGATGATCAACTTCATGTGCCATTGTTGATGCTAATACTCGCATACATAAGGCATAGCATTTTCCTAACTGGGACCACCAATAATTCTGTAATACAACAAATACATAGGAAGTTTGAAATGATATGCAACTTTTCTATGTAAAATACGTTCATCATTCATTCGAATCCGTATTATGTAACGTGAAACCTTAAAACTTATGTAATATTATGCTCAAAAAGATCGGGAAAGACAAAATGGAGCATTTGTATCTGAGATTTTTTTGTGCACGCGTTGTTCACAAAACAGTGAGGCAAAAGTTGGAAAATTAAGGCAAACCAAATACAGCCCAGGGATTACCTACTACTGGTTGGCTTCCAAATAAGCAATATCCGTTGGTTTGGGGGATAACATTTTATACAGTGGCGAAATTTGAAATTAAATGGAAGGTCAGCGATCCAATTGAGACGTTTAATTTAGTTACTCAACTCAAAATCAACTAAAAGTTCAGTGACAACAGAAAAAATATACCCTGGTAAAGAGACATCTAGCATAGAGGGTAAGCAAACTAAAACACCCCCAGTTGCTGCTCTAAATCCTTGTCAATAACAAGAAGCAGAGTAAATGAAATTCTAGTTTTGTATCAAAAATCAGAAGCTTATGATAACATGTATCTAGTGCATGACCATTTGACACCACTCTACCCGTTTACACAGTTGTGCACAGTGTATCACAATAAGCCAATACATCCGAAAAGGTCTCGTTTTACAGCAAAGTGAACAGTACTTTAAAGATGAGTTAAATGACAAATTAAAATTTATTGGCACCAAATTGAAAATAAAGATTAGAAAGGAAAATGAACGGTCACAGGTGGATTTGCAAACCACTTTATTCACTAATATAAAACTGAAATCATGTTTGTATCTCTTGTGACTACTAAAATCACTTGATCTTCTTGATATTTCTAGCTTCTATCAGTATATACAGGACGAGAGCTCACAGAGTTATTTTCTAAATCGAGGTCCTTTGTTTGGTCTGCCATTATCTTTCCCACCCCACGCAGAAGACCAGAAGAAAAGAGACATCCAGAACAGTACAGCAAAAAAGATCTGTAGAGTGTCCTGAATTCTGGTGAAACTTGCAGCAACACCTGTCCATATATCACAAGTCACAATATTAAAGATTGCATGGAGATGCACAAAATCAATATTAAGAAGTGAGATGAAGAAAATAGTAGTCAAAACATATATAAAATATAAGACACACCAAAAACCCTAATGATTAATGTCTGCATAACTGCATTTTATGGACTGACAGGAATCAAGGGGCTATCAATGATCACGAGCTGTCAAAATATAGGCCCAGCAATAAGTCAAGAACCATGAAATTCGATTTGTGCCACGGTTAATAAAACCAGAAATTATTTCAAATTGCAAAGATATTTGCCCACTCTGCACCCTGGAAGTGGCGGCATCAGTTTCGGATTAACGAATCATTCAATTAAGAAGATAAATTCCATGAGCATGGATAAGAGAATAAAAACTTCTCATCCTCATCATGAGACAAATCTGTCCAAATAAGACTGACTCCAGTCCAAACTCTAGCACAGAGGACCCAATATAAGTATAAATAGAGCATCCAACAAGATCTCTAGGTATGCTAAAATTACACAACACAGCTACAAGCCCCCAATTCTCCAGTTAATTACATTTCTGTATAAATTTTACTCTACTGAATTAACCAAACTAGTGTCCCTGGGAGATACCCTGTCCCCCTGTTTGGCAGGTCATTTTGAGTTTCCGGTGAAATTTTTCAAAACTGCTGTAGCTAAATTAACGTCAACATTCTGTTGACAGATTTTAAATACAACAACATGAGTAACCAAAAAATGAAAAACCATCATCAAGATGAAACATCTACACGAAAAGCCTACATAACAATTTTTTTTGTATTCCATGAGATGCGAATATGGAAAAACAGTTGACTGTGAGCAATTTTGTATTTGCCAAAAAGACCTTGTCCTGTTAGTCCAATGGGTTGAGGGCCTTACAATAAAGTCCATCAAGCATGCATCTCAAAATCACTGGGGAACTAAGAAAACTGGCATTTGTGATCCATGATTCACCTGATGCAAAGAGGCAAGATAATTTTTTACATTGATTAACAAGTTTATACGGTGAAAATTATTTGTGTCTAGCAGTTTTTTTGTTCTGAAATGTTGACTCCATGGTCCAACTCTCAAGGGCATAAGCCAAAGAGAGCTTTTCGTTTCATTTAAGCCTCCAGGAGTTTAAAATCACACTGAATTCAAGCAAGTCACACGAGAAGGCAATTGTGTGCCTTCAAAACATTCATTACCCAGTCCATGTGCCTAAGAATTATATTATTAAATAGTTTCTACTTCACGTGGAGCCTAGACTAAATTCTATGTTGCATTGTCATTGAATTCCTGAGCTCAAGTGTGGCAAAATTTGAAGAACTCACTTTGGATTTGAGGCAATCCCTTTCAATTAATCAATTTAGCTTTTACAAAGTATAATAATGAAAGATTATTGACTCAATTGAAAATCAAATATACTGTTGGCAATCATAAGAAATCCCTACAAAGTAAGGAACTCAACAATTTTATCCTAATAAACTTGGTTGATTCTGTAGTATTCTGATTTGGTAGGGTTTCTATTTTTAGTAAGCCTGACCCAAGTTAGCTATAAATGTACAGTCTCGTCCATTCCGAATAAGGGAGAAACTATATTGGGCTCTATCTTATCAGGGCCAGGGCTCCTTTTAATTTCTGAAATATACCTTCTGTTTCTTTCTTGGCCCTCAAATGTGTTCTGCAATTGCACGATCGCCATAGCCGGCAAGAAAGAACCTTAAAATGTCCTATTGTTCTAATTACTATACTTATAATATGGATAATAAAAATAATAATTTAAAAATCTTTAAAGTAACTAACTATACTCACCATGACTATCCAGCCATCCTCAAGAATCAAAATCTTGAGACCTCTTGGTGATGAAATAATAGAAATTATCTTGTCTAGTCTCAACTGATCACAACCTTCTTGAAACTAAAAGTGACAATGAACCGTTTGATAGGACCAAAGCCAAGCTTCGATGACCCTAATTTCAATGTTTGGGATGTGATTTGAACTATTGATTGGTCTGTGTAAAATGATTGATTACAAATATCTATTGATTGGTCTGTGTAGATATTCATAACCAAATGTGTATTGGTTCCAACCGTCACGTAAGCCCTATTCAGAAGATAGGTGGGTTCACTTGAAGAGATTATTTTTTATGATCAATCCGAATATTCTTGTGCATTAGCATGCTTTGTAAGATCCAGTATATTAAGTGTGGAAGACCCCATGATTGTGCCACGACTTAGGAACTCAATGCAACTCAGAATCAAAGGCACATATAAGTTATTGACCACAACAAAGAAGATTTGGGAGGCTATACAACATACTCTCTAGTCCAAGATGCTATCAAAATTTATAATATTAAGAACACGATCATCACCCCAAGAAGTTCCATCTGATAATGAGAGGGAATTTCTTACTCAAATCCTAATACCATATTTCCATGAAAAGGGAATTATTTATCAACTTTCTCATATTCTCAACAAAATAAAAATAAAATATGGGCACTTTCTAGAAGTAATCAAGCATTAACAGCCCAAAATGATGAATCAAAGTCGTATTGCAGGGGAGTCATGCTAACTGCCAACCATTTGATCACTCTGACTTTTAGAGTCTTAAACCACAAAGCTCCAATCATTGCGTTTTCAGATTTTTTTTTCCCAAATTATAATGATTTTTGTCAAATCCCTCCAAAATTTTCGAATGTGTTTCATTTGTTTATATTCATGCTCAACATTGCAGTAAATATGATCCTAAAGCTCTCAAGTGCGTTTGTATCAATTGTTCTTCAACAAAGAAGGGTTATAAATGAGACCACCCAATCTCTATGAAGTTTTTTACATCCATGGATGTCACATTTGTTAAAAGCATGTTTTACTTTACTGAATCATTAGAGACTTTGGCAGAAGATAAGACTGCATTTCCACACCCTGACCTGCCCACAGCTTCTAAAATGACAGGTTGCATCCTTCAACACCTTTGAATCCTCAATATATGTAATGGGAGAGCGTTTGGTAGTCCATTTTGCTGAGCCATTACGAGTTTACTCAAGAAGAAGATATCATCCCCCTAAACCTATGGAGGCCCAAGAATCTTATCTTGTAACAGGTATTTGAAAAGTTGATTTACCGTTTTTCATTACAAAAGAACATGTACCTAACATCTGATGTCTAATTTGATTTCATTAGACAAGTTCTGACCTTCACACAATTCTTTTTCACTTAATTAAATACAGTGAAATTCCAAAAAATAGCCCATGAGGCACTCGGAGAATATAATTGGAGAAATGTCATGATTAAGAAAATAAAAGCACTTGAAAAGAATTATACAAGAGAGGTTGTAGACCTTTCTATGGGAAAAGGACCATTGGTTGTAAATGTGTATTTATTAATAAGTAAAAAGGCAGATAAATAGAAGACACAATTGGTGGATTATTAAGAAACCTTCGCACCAGTAGCGAAGATGATTACTGTCCATATTTACTTTGGCAGCTAACCTTAACCCGACACTGGAAAAAATCCACGTCAAGAACACGAAGTTTACTTGGAAGAGCCAGAATTCAATGATTTCACAAAAACAGTGAATGTAGACTCAATAAGGCACTCTCTTGGGTCCAAACAATCTCCCAAGGCATGGTTCAGCAGGGTTAACAGGGGCATGACAAAATGAAATAATGACAAAACCTGAAGATTACACCCTCCTCATCAACCCTTAACCCGTGAGAAGGTTACAACCTTGATTGTTTACATGGATTACATAATTGCGACTAAATCATTTTCAAGAGAGTGTGATGGGAATAAAGATAAGGATAGAAATATAGTTTAGATAGGATTTCAAAATAGAGTTTCATTCGAGCTATAAATGCTAAATGACTAGATTATTTTTAATATTTAGATAAATTTTTAGTTCAGTAGAAGTTCTTATATTTTTAGATTAATTTCTCTCTATATTATTGATTGTAATATGCATCCTTGAATGATAAATTGACTTTTTTAGCCCCAATTCTTCTTCTTTTTCGATCTCCTCTTTTAATTGTTCATTGTCAAATTTTTACGCTCCCGCGTCGGATAGAAAGACTAAAAAAATGATTGACCAAAAAATGTGAGATTAAGACCTCAGGAAACTTAAGAATTCATTAAGTATTGAATGAGCTCACTCAGAAAGTAGTATCTTTAGATCACAACATAAATTTATCCTTGATCTCCTTGAGGAAAATGGGATGCTAGCAGGCAAGCCTATTGATACACCAATTGAATAGGACCATAAGCTTCAAAAGGTTACGAAAGATATGTGAGCAGGTTGAGGTACATATCAAAGTTTGGTTGGAAAGCCATACAAGGTTTGATGTGGTGAGTCACCTCATGTTCACCTAATGAAAATTAGAATATTGATATGATACCAAGAATCCTTCAAAATACTGTAATAACTCATAAGATTTTTATGACCCAATTTTAAATCTTGATCCACAAATTAATTACTTGATCTCATAAGCCTGTGCAAAATTGCTGAAGTTGTAAGTCTAACCTCTCCAACTCCATGGAATTACAAGCCAAGCTATGATAGTTGTATTGTGAGCCTACCACAGTAGGAAAGAGACATCCTTCTCCTCTAGGGTATTGTGGTTAGGCCGCCAATGTAGCTAAATTTACCCTTTTCATGTATAAACATATTAAATTATTGTGACCACTCAAGGCTTTTGAGATGCTTCAGAGGTATTCTCAGATGAACAGTCTAGACAAACTTCAGACATGCTGCATACTGAAAGAAATGAAGGGGGAAAAAAGAAACTAAAGAAATCTCGAGTGTAGAAATTTCAGATACCATTTTCGAATAGTACATACAAGAAGAATCTATTTCTCTGTTTATTAAATCATGAGAAAAATACATTTTCAAGCCTTTTAAATGATGTTGAATTAAGGAAGGAAGCGAAGATGGAAACTGCATAATGTGTCAACAGTAGTGATATTGAAGATTAAAGACTGTTTCTCAAAATTACTTTAGCAATTCAAACACATTTCAATAAGACTATATTCACACCATGATTACAAGAATGTTATAATCTTTCTGAACTCAACTCTTCTTTGAAGCAAGTGGGATATGTAACTAGAATATGTACTATAGAAATTATATTGCTATTTATAAATTATGATTTTATGATATGAAAATATGTTTTAGGATAATAATTTCATTCGCTTATTTTCATGATTGTTTAGCTCATTTCATGACATGCACCAGACCACATATATATTAATTTGATGTGATGTATAAATTTCATAATTTTGCCTAAATTGCAACATGTTCCTGATATGTCAATCATGATGCCATGTCATTTATGAATACAACTATTGTATATGTCCATGTTTAGGAGTGTCACATGTTATGCCATTCACGACATCCATGCATCATATTCACGCCTGAACCATATTCACTCAGTGAGTGTAATTAAAATTCCAAAACATGTAGAGGAAGAGGCTTAGAGGGTGTTTGGTAGAGATTAAAATCGGATTAAAATTGAAAAATTAGCCGTTGTTATTGAAGATTAAAATCGGATTAAAATTGAAAAATTAGCCGTTGTTGTTGACTTTTATTAGACGAGTGAGACCCAATAACGGCTATATTTTCAATTTTAATTGGATGTGACCAAACATGCCTTTAGTTTAATTAAAAAAAAAAAACAGGAGAATGATGTATCAGAAGGATCACGGCCATATAGTGATGCTTATGATGTTAAAATGACTAAGCCACAAATTTTAAATTTAGATTTTTGGCATTTGGTATCTAGACATACTACCTTATTTGGCATGTTACACTTTAAAATTACAAATTAGTATTATTGACTTTATAAATTTTTTTTTTTGAATGTTTCAACTTAATTTAGCTTCCACATTCTATTATTTATGTAAATGTTCACTCGTGAGTACCCAAAAGAAAAGGGAAATTAA
Organism: Fraxinus angustifolia subsp. syriaca; assembly: GCA_903798275.1. Taxonomy (NCBI): domain Eukaryota; kingdom Viridiplantae; phylum Streptophyta; class Magnoliopsida; order Lamiales; family Oleaceae; genus Fraxinus; species Fraxinus angustifolia. Next base: position 8,142 of record CAIGRE010065340.1, read on the forward strand.
GGACAGTCATCGCATGATGACAAGACAAAAACATTAAATCGAATCACAATCATGCCCAAAGCAACATTTAGAATAGTTTTTAGTTATTACTGTTCTCAGATATCATAAATATATTTCATGTGATTGATTCAAAATCAAGATTCAATGTATCTTCTAGGAAGAATACTGTGCATATGTTCACAAGCTTTTTAGAAGTCTGAAAAAATTGTTTAGCAACAACATTATGATTACAGTCAGACCAAAACAACATCTACACTAGCATACAGATCTAGGATATTACCAAAATGAATATTCACAGGATTATTTCAGAATCAAGATTGACTGCATCTCAATGTGGAAGCATATATTCACCAATTTTTCTTAGAAATTTCAAAAACCGTTATGTTTGCACGTTTGTGGCTTGACTGTAATCTAGTTGTAGTAGGTTTTACTTTATTTTTACTATATTGGAATGGAATCAAACTCAAATTCCTTTACTTCCAATAGTCAAATTGAAAATAAGTACAAAATTTTCTTGCTCCAGGAAATCAAGAAAATTAGTAATTTGACAGAACAAAGCTCACACTTATTCAAATACTCAGAAATGAATAAACAGCTATTCCATATACTAATTAATAACTATCCTATACAATTTCATTATGAAAACAAGGAAATTAAAGAGCATAATCAGGTTTAATCGCAAGAGTGAAAGAAAAAAGGGGGACCTGAAGACGGAGCTGGAGGTTTGTTGGAATTGGGCCCAGATTCCGGCGGCCGCCCAGGACTGGTGGCACGGCAGCGGCCACACAAAGAACGGGGTTTAAAGTTTGACAATTGTAGAGAACGGCGGCAATAAATTAGTGAAGAAGAAGAAGAAGCCGGCTGGTGCTGCCACTGGAGTTTAATGCTTGGAGGTAAGGGAAGACAGCAAGTGGCCATATCTTGGGGAAAACGAGTTCTCTTTGGTTTCTAAAATGATTAATGCAAATAGTTTTTTATGTTTGATAAATAGTTATCAGTAGAGTTTGCTTGTAACTTTCTAGACCTTCATGTTAAGAGTGACAACTTGTGACGGCACTTCCTAATTTGAAATTAAATTTAAATTGTGATTTAAATTTTTAAAGTTGTCGAAATCCTCACCAACAGAGATATATAAAGAAAACGCAAATTGCATTTTAGATGGAAAATATGAAAAGGATGGACTTCTACATCTTTTTAAGATATACTTGTATGACCCACTTCACTAAAAAAAAAAGTAGAATTAAGCTACTAGTATATTTCATTGTACATCTTAGTTGACATTTCATGATGTGTAAAAATCGAGATTATTGATTGTTTAAGTGTTGTTCAAATCAATGACAAAATCATTTATGACACCAAGGATATAAACAAGACTATCAATCAAGATGTTAGTGTAACAAAATTGAAGAAAGTTGTCAACCCGCTTCATCCAACTTCACAAAACCCACTAGCAATACCAAAAAAGTGGACTTCATCCAACTTCCATCCAATTACCCAACTTCACCACAATTTGAATGAAATTACATAGAATTTTTTTAAGTTACCATTTCAAAAATTAGATTTAAAGTATGTTTATACAAAAATCGGATGAGGATTAATATTATTAAATTAAATTAATTTATATACTCACCCTACCTCCATACACCCCATCAAATTTCATTCTAATCCCTCCTCTCTTTCCTTTTAACAATGTTGTCAAAAATGTCTTCGAAACCAAAAAAATGACCATCAAAATACATCGCGCACACAACATCGTGAACAGTGGGGGTCATTGGTCGCTGCGATGAAGCCACACACAGCAGCGACGATGATTCTACGACAGTGGCCACTGCAGTCACCGCTTCATATGACATCGCTACAGTTGCTACTGTGGATTATGCCACTATAGTCGTCGCTTCGGAATGTAGTGGTGGTGTGTGATAATGGAGACTACGTATAAGTGGAGTATACTTCAATGAGTGATTACGTTTTGTAATGCGTCTAATGAACATCACGTGGTGTGATACTTATGCATTTGTAAAGGAGAAACTTTTAATATACTATTTCATACAAAACAGGAACCTTGATAATGCAATTCATGGTGAGTTTATAGCTTGAGAAACTTGTTTAATCTAGTCAATTTGGTTGCATAATAGTTTACTTGTAATATGTATTACTTTACTTGATTGTTTTGTTTGCAATAATATCATCACGAAAGCTTGGATTGGTAAGTTTTGTATCACTTTCTCAGTCTATGGAAGTGCACGGTGAAATGAGTAACAAAAGGCATGGTTTATGCCTTCTAATATACTTCTTGGACATGATATGGAGCCCAAAATCTTGGGCATCTCGCTGAGTTAGTAGATCCTTGACCCTACAATCTAGTCGTATGGTCTTTGAGAAACCAAGACACAGGCAACAATGCGTAAACCTTCGAAAGTTGTGAAGTTGTCTCTGCTGCTTTTGGGTCCACCTATCAAGCTCCCGAGGTATCGAAAGTAGTGAAGCCATCCCAAAAGTGGGACTTCTACCCGTATGGAGTGATCTTACTAAAAATGATAACTAGAAAATCACCAATAGTCCAAGTCAAGAACTCAAAAATTGATCTCGTAATTGGTTGTAGCTTTGCATTGAAGAAAAGAAGCCACTATCCAATGTGTTAGATCCACACTTGGATCTGGATGTCGAGAAACAAGAGAAAATGATGTTTTCTCTAAAGATTTCAATGATATGCACGCAGAGCGTCCACAAAAGGAGGCCTACAATGAGACACATCTATCACACATTGGAACGATTAACAGTTTCAACCGATTACGAGAAATTCATGTTCATCACTTTAGACCTAGGAATAAGAAAAAGATGTGCATACTATATTTCTTGATCACATCACTTAAATAAATTTATTTTCTTAGAGTGCCAAAAACGCTAGTTGACTGTAGGTTCGCCTTAAGAGCATGATGTTATAGTTTGTGCTTGTTTCTTCATGTGTGTATATGTTCTTCAGTGATTTGTTTGCTGTGAATGGGGGATTGACAGAAAGAAAGTGAGTAACAATTATGCAAAAACAAAATTTAATATGAAAAATGAAATTTACATCTTTCCATAGGAGCACAATTTGGATTGAGATCCATTAGGATGTAAATGGGGATGTAAAAGTGATTTTAGAGATGACAATTTACACAGTTTTACACCACTATTGGAGATACTCTAAATACTCGTTTTTAAATTTCTGTCCCTTTTCGATATTGGTAACTATGATAAATTCCATTACTCTTCCAAATTTCTAAGCAAAGGGGATTATCAAAAGGATTTACTTGCAGCGATTGCTTTGCTCAAGAATTGAATTCGGGCTTTGAGAGTTTGGCAAGTTGAAACTTGCATAGTGCATGTTCATAATTGATGTGGGAGGAAATGATTGCTGATTGGATAGTACTGTATCGCGAAAGAATGATATTATTCTTGCATTCTGGTATATGTTTATACTAAGTTGCTGAATAATATGTTTACACACATTTTATCTTACCCCGTTGGTGGTTAGTCAGTTGTTACTTGATTAGACAATTAGTATTTTATGAAAACACGTTTCTTCTGTTTTGAGGCATTTTATTTCCTCTATCTACCTCTCACAACAACATCATGACCTCACCATCAACTCTATCCTTTTGAGGTTAGTTGTGTTGGTGCTAAACCGTAAGATCTTAAGACGAAGCTGAAAGAAGGATGGATAAGCAGTCTTAATTCTCCGTGGAGGATGGTCTCTGATAATGGCGTTTTAGAGAGAAAAAGTGATTGAAGAGCAAGGAAGAAAGCATAACTAAAGGATTTTTCACTCGAAGATTGAAGATTGTAAGATTTATATTCAAGTTTTGGGTGATGTCTTTTCCTAAACAATTTTCTTATTTTTTATTTTTATCTATGTTAGGCTAAACTTTTATTGTACTAGGAGAATGATGATCCTCGATATGTGAACTTTTAATTTCTTATTTAGCAATTTTGACATTAAGATACAATTATTATATGTTGAATGATTTATATACACTTCAATGTCTCCATAATTAAATGCATGTGATTATGTGAGTATGTGTGATCTATTTCACGCATTCGAAAGAAGGAAATTAGATTCAACAAGGTATAAATCGTTGTAAGGTCCGATAGGGGATATAAATATACCTCTATGCTTTACGTGAACTTTAAGTGTTTACAAAATGTCATGCATTCTCATATATTGCATTTTTCATATAAATATAGTCAAATGGTATGCGAGAATAGATTTAATTCTACTCAAGAGAGATTACTGAATAGGTTAGAAACATTGATTCTTCAACTAAATTGTCATGTTGTCAAATTGTGATGTAAGTGTTAAAAGTGAACTTGCTGGGTGACTCGGTATCTTAGTGCATTTTTCATACATTAATTTCTTCAAACTTTTGCATTCAATATCATTTTGCATTTATTTAGTAACCTTAGTTTAAATTGCATTTTAGTCATAGTTTAGTTATAAAATCTAAATAATCAATCATCTTAAGTTAAATAGATTCGGTTAAGATCTCGATAGTAGAAATCAAATCAAATCAATCCTTGTGGGACGATACTCGAAATTTTATAAATTCCACTTTATTATTTGTTAACGAACTGTGCACTTGCAGTGATTTACAAAGCGAACATATTTTCGTGAATAAGTTTTTGGCACCATTGCTGGGGATTGAGTTTTAGTTTAATTTTTGTTATTTAGACACTAATTCAAACTTGTCTTTACTTCTATTTTACATATTCCATTTTATTTAGTTTTTCTACTTAGGCTGAGCTAAGTGTTACTGTTTTTTTTTTCCTTGCATGCGAAAATCTGTTGTTAGTGAACTACTTCCAATGGATTTGGAGATTGAACGAACTTTTCATTGCATGCAAAGACTAGCTAGAATATCACACTAGGAAACTCAAAGAAACATACAAATGACTGATCAACAATTGGAACTGATAGTAAATCCTATAGCTCCAGCCAATGCGGAGGCACACTATGATGAGAATGCTCTTCTGGGGGATTTCTTGTCACGATTCGTCGCTTAAAGTCAATCTAGCATTGTCTACCCCGCATTTGAATAGCTAAACTTTCAGTTGAAGACGAATGTTATCCAACTCTTCCCAAACGGACACCAATTCTACAGGATGGCCAACGAGAATCCGCATACACGTGTATCCCTCTTTTTGGATGTGTGTCAACACTTCAGGTACCAAGGGACATTAGAAGATGCGATCAGACTGAAGTTATTTTCACACGCTCTGCAAGATAAGACACTTGAGTGGTTAGACTTACTCACTGTGGCAAGCATCACTACTTAGAATGATTTGACTTATAAATTCTACCCGAAGATCTTCTCACCAGCCAAGGTTGCAAGATTGAGGCATGAGATATCAATACTTAGCTAGAATGAATCTGAATCATTTGATGAGGTATGGAACAGATTTAAGAATATGCTGAGAAAATGTCCACAACATGGGTTCAACAAACTATCACAAATTAGGTTTTTCTACACAGGACTGCTTCCCATTTTTAGGAGCATGGTAGATTATTCATCAAATGGATCCCTAACCACCATAACGATTGATGGAGCTCGGGAATTGTTCGAGAGAATGGCTAATACTTCAGCCATGTGATCATCAGATCGAGGAGGCCCAAAGAAAATAGCCGAAGTCTATGATGTAGATACCTACTCGACCTTATCTGCAAAGATAGAATCCATATTTCACAAAACGGAGAGCATAACACAAACGGTGAATTTAGCACAAGTGAGGAAGTCAAATTGTGACGAGTGTAGAGCCGAACATGGCACAGCTGAATGTCCCATCTTTACACAAGGAATTGAACATGTAGATTATGTTCAATGTGGTCAACGTTAGCTTTACAACCCTTATTCTGACACATATAATCCGGACATGATAAATCATCCATATTTCTCTTAGGGTGGAAATCAGAATCAAAATTAAAATCACAACCGAGCTCAAGGACAATTTTAGCAAGAGAAGAAACCCTAGTTGGAAGATATGTTTGCAAAGCTAATGGAGACCACACATCAGTTCATAAAAAAGACTGAAATAAACTTCCAAAATTAAGGTGTGCAGCGATCAAGAACCTGGAGACATAGATGTGACAGTTGGCTTTATCAATGACAGGAAGAGTGCCGGGTGCAATTCCAAACAATACACAAGTGAATCCTAGGGAGCATGTTCAAGCCATTACTACAAAAAGTGGAGTTCAGCTGCTTAAATACATGTAAAAAGGTCAGGTGCAAATACAGAGCAAGTGTAGTCTTCTGAAGAGAAGAATGAGAAGCAAGTTGACAACACCAGGAAAATATTGGTGAAAGAAAGTCCAGTAATGTCAAAACAAGTGCCAGATAACTCGGTGAACCCTTATGAGCCACCCATTCCAAATTCCCACAATGGTTGAGGAAGCACAAGATAGAGCAGCAATACAAAAAAATTCTTGAAGTGTTCAAAAAGCTTCATATAAACATCCCACTAGCTGATGCACTATTCCAAATACTGAGCTACGCCAAATTTCTGAAGAACATTCTATCAAACAAATGCAAGCTGGAGAAGTATGAAACAATAATGTTAACAGAAGAAGACAGGGCCAGAATTCAGAAAAAGCTTCCACTACAATTGTAGGATCCAGAGAGTTTTACTGTCTCCTATACCGTTGGTGAAATTTATTTTGATAAAGCATTATATGATCTTGGTGCAAGTATTAATTTAATGCCTCTGTCTGTTTTTAGGAAACTTGGATTAGGAGAAGCCAAAGCAACTACAGTGACATTGCGATTGGCTGACTGATCTCTGACACTCCCAAGGAAACTCATAGAAGATGTGCTAATCAAGGTGGAGAAATTTATCTTCCCTTCTGATTTCCTCATCTTGGATATAGAAGAAGACATGAATGTTCCACTAATCTTGGGAAGATCATTTTTTAGTATGGACAGAGCACTGATTGATGTCTAGAAGGGGTAGTTGATTTTGAGGCTAGGTGAAGAACATATATCCTTCAATGTTTTCAAAACCATGCAGTTTCCTTCTGAGGCATACAGCTGTTTCAGAATTGATGTAATTGACAAGGTGGTTCATGATACATTTCTACTTCAACATCCTTCTGATGCATGTGAGGCGTGTATCACACATTCTCAATTAGGAAATTCAAAGTACCTTGAGATTGAGACCTGTGCAAGGTTTCTAGAAACCAACTCACCGTATTTTCGAAAACAGTAATTTGAAGAACTTGGAACAGAAACCAAAAAGTTTGTACCATCCATTTAGTAGCCACCTAAACTGGAACTCAAGCAGCTGCCACCATATCTCAGATATGCTTATTTGAGAGAATCATACACTCTCACAGTGATTATCTCGAACGCAATCAATAATATAGAGAGAAAAAAAACTACTTCGGGTACTCAGAGAGAATAAAACAACAATAAGATGGACCATAACAGATATTAAATGAATCAGCCCTTTGTTGTGTAGGCATAAGATTCTCATGGAGGAGAATTTTCGACCCAGTATAGAGAGTTAGTGGAGGCTAAACCTAAATATGAAAGAAGTAGTTTGGGCCGAGGTATTGAAGCTTTTAGATGCAGTTATCATCTATCCTATATCAGTTAGTGCGCGGATCAACCCAATGCAAGTCGTGCTAAATAAAGAGAGAATCACAGTTGTACCAAATGAAAAGAATGAGCTCATTCCTACCAAAAAATTATGGGATGGAGGGTTTGTACTGACTACCGCAAACTCAACATAGCCACACTAAAGGATCATTTTCCTCTTCCATTCATTGATCAAATGTTCGAAAGGTTGACAGGTCACTCAAATTATTGTTTCATCGACGGATATTTGGGTTACAATCAAATATCAGTAGCACTGGACGACCAGGAAAATACTACTTTCACATGCCTCTATGGTACCTTCGCTTACCGTAGGGGGCCTTTTGGTCTATGTAGCGCTTCAACTACATTTCTGAGATGCATGATGGTCATATTTTCCGACATGGTTGAGCGATTTATAGAAGTATTCATGGATGACTTCTCAATTTTTAGATTTTTATTTGATGAGTGCTTGAAACATCTGAACTTGGTCTTACAAAGATGTAGGGAAACAAATTTGGTACTGATATGATATGGGGTGCGCCACTACTTATCAAGATTTTGATGATTATTAGAGAGAAAGTAGAGCCAAGTTCGATATTTTAAAGAGTTGATAAAGTTGGTCATTTACATGTTCGAGTAACGGAGTCCATAAGAATATTGAAGACAACAAGCCAATGGTCAAGTAACATGTTGGGGACGGAAAACGAGTTGGAAAATACTTGAATTTCCAGTCTCAGTTTGAGGCCCATTTTTGGCATAGAATACATTCGAATTTGAAGATTTGTATTTCTAGAATATTTGTATCCCTTGAAGTAATATTTTCAACGTATTTTGAATCACCCTAATTGGATATCGAAAGAGGAAGATATGATCGAAATATTGAAAGTTGAACCTGGAAGCCAAAGTTTAACCCACGGTAGTGGCGTCCCCGCGCCCAACATTCGGGCATAATATTTTGTTTTTCGCAAATTTTTTACTTTCCTTAGAACTCTAATTTAACAATATCTTTTAGAATATTTTCGAGATATTTCATACTTTCTAGGGTTTTGCATACTTGGTATAAAATATGATTTATTTTTACATTGTGAAGAAAAGTTTGACATTATGAATAAAAATTGAAATTTTTCTCTCTATGGGTTCTTCCATGAAATTTCGAACTTATCAAATATGTTAAATACTTGTGGTGTTCATCCAAGAACTTATCAAAGGATTAGGCACCCTTGGTAGAGTTCGTAAATCGAGGTTTTTGTTTCCCGCATATCAATGTGTCTAAGGTTTAATATACCTTAAATTCTTGAATCGTGAGGCTCGGGTCGAGATTCTATCGTCTACAACCTAAATTTGGGCTTTCCCAGCATTTTCAAATCAATTCCACGAGTTCCACTCTGATCCTGTAATCGAGTTCGTATCATTTGGTATCAGAGTTTGGGCTCCAGATTCAGGTTCTATCTTTTTTGTTGTTTGAGTCTTTTGTTCTTTGTGCTCTTATGTCTAGTAATATTGTTGAGTCTTTGATAAAAATATTCAAAAACAATATATTCAAAAGTTGTTTTTGTGTTCAATTTGTGTCCAAATCAACTTCCGTCTATTTTGTTGTTATCGTAATTGATTCTTGAGTTTAAAAAGAAAAACAAAAAAAAGTCAAAAAAAGAACTTAATGTTCATCTATACAGTCCAAAAAAACCTGATTTCTTGGAAATTGTTCAATACCCTAATAACAATTCGAATTCCAAAAATCTATTTCTTCCATTCTAATCTTAAATTCAAGAACGACCTTCTTGGATTAAATTACACACTCATCCAATTATCTAATTTCCTTATTCTCTTGAGTCTTCATGATTACACTTACATAAGAGAATGAATTATGAATGGGGAAATATTTTTCAAACTCGGTGTTATGTAGGTAGCAAGGTATGTAGTCTTGTAATTGATAATGAGCACATATCCAATTTAGCTAGTATCACAATGGTGGAGAAATTGGGGTTACCTTTACAACAACACCATATTCCTTATAGACTGAGTTGGTTGAAAAAGTGTGAGAATGTATATGTGAACAAGTAGGTTTTGTTGAATATCGCCATTGGGAGATATATTGATGAGATTTGGTATGATGTGGTGTCATTGAAATCCTTTCATATCTTGTTTGGAAGACCTTGGAGACGTGAACGGAAGGATGTGTATGATGTGGGGATGAACTATTATAGGTTTCTTCAGGACGAGAAGAAAATCACTCTGGTTGGGTTGACACCACAACAAGCGTATGAAGATCAACCCAAAGTGAGAAGTGAGGGAGAGCAGGGATTGAGAGAAAATGAGAATAAGAGTGGAAATGATGAAGTGGTGAGCTCGAGAGAAAATAGTGAGGTGGTTGATTTTGAGAAAAAAAATGGAAAGTGCCACAAGAGAGTGAAAAAAAAAATTGAGCGTGAAATTTCAAAAGGGAAAATGGAGCTGCAAAAGGAAATTGAAGTAGAGTCTTCGAAGGTGAAGAAGAGTTGGAAGTAAAGCAAAATGAAGAGGAGTGTGAAGATGAAGAGGCTTTGGTAAACACTAACAACCCCCTAGTTTGGTTAATTTTGTTTTGCAGGTTACCAAAGATTTAATTCCAGCAAACTACCCCATTGGAACACCACTCGATATAGGAATTAAGCTTCAATTGAATTTCTCTTATTTGCAGAAAATTGACTTTGTGATTCCCGAGGTGACGACTGTCTTTCAAAGGCATTGGAAAGAGTTCATATGCAAGGGATTGTGCTACAAAGATGATCAGATGAGAAACATAAGTCCACTAGTAGTACCATTGTTACAATCACATATGTGGGCTAAGCGATGGAGAAAGCACGGTTACTTGCCAAGGGAGATTATTTTTGGAGCATTACAAACTTACAAAAGGAAGCCATTGGGACAATCACACTTTGTTCTGTGTAATGGATATTGGGAGTTCATACCACAACAACTATGGCTGATTGAGTTCATTTATATCTACGAAGCTTATGGATGCCATGCATTGAAAAGAAAATAGTTTTCCATTTGATTCAGGTGGTGCAGTGATTAAACTTGTAACATGTTGCTTATCCCCTACGCAATCACAATGCATGAATTCAAGGATGAATCATTTCAAAGAGAAATGGGATGATATGATCCAAGGTGCGCTACTATCTATCAAGATTTTGATGATTGTTGCAGAGAGAGTAGAGCCAAGTTTGAGACTTCAAAGAGTTGATAAAGTTGGTTATTTATATGTTCGAGCAACGGAGACCATAATATTGAAGATAACAAGCCAATGGTCAAGTAACGTGTTGGGGACAGAAGCCGCAATGGGTTGGAAAACACTTGAATTTTCAGTCTCATCTTAAGACCCATTTTTGGCATAGAATACGTTCGAATTTGAATATTTGTATTTCTGGAAGATTTGTAGCCCTTGAAGTAAGCTTTCCAACTTATTTTAAATTACCTCAATCGGATATCGAGAACGGAAGATATGACCGAATTACTGAAAGCTGAACTTGGAAGCTAAAGTTTAACCCGCGGTAGTGGCGCCCCCGTGCCCAACTGAAGCCGCGTATTACAGGGGATATTGGCGTCCCCATGCCCAACATCCAAGCAGAATATTTTGTTTTCCATGAATTTTCTACTTTCCTTAGAACTCTAATTTAACAATAACTTTTAGAATATTTTCGAGATATTTCATACTTTCTAGGGTTTTGCATACTTGGTATAAATAGGATTTATTTTTAGATTGTGAAGAAAAGTTTGACATTATGAATAAAAATTGAGATTTTTCTCTCCATTGGTTCTTCCATGAAATTTCGAACTTATCAAATATGTTAAATATTTGTGGCGTTCATCCATAGAACTTATCAAAGGATTAGACACCTTTTGTGGCGTTCGCAAATCGAGATTCTTGTTTCCGCATATCAATGGGTCTAAGATTTAATATACATTAGGTTCTTGAATCGTGAGGCTCGGGTCGAGATTCTATCGTCTATACCATGTATTTGGGCTTTCCCGATATTTTCAAATCAATTCCGCGAGTTTCACGCTAATCCTGTAACCGGGTTCGTATCAGGTATTAAATTGGGAGAAGTGTCACTTCATGGTACAAGAGGGCATTGTACTAGGACACCGGGTTTCAGCTAAGGGAATTCAAGTGGATAGGGCAAAAATCTAAGTTATTGAAAACTTATCGCCACCAACTTTTATCAAGGGTGTTCGTAGCTTCTTAGGTCATGTCAGGTTTTACAAACGGCTCATCAAGTATTTCTTGAAGATCACTAAGCTACTATGAAATTTGTTGATGAAAGATAGCTCATTTGACTTCACTGAAGAATGCTGGCAGCTTTTCACACCCTAAAGGAGAGGCTCACTTTAGCCCCAGTGGTTGTCGTACCAGATTGGGATCTACCGTTTGAGTTGATGTGTGATGCCAGTGATTAGGTCGTGGGAGTGGTATTGGGATAATGAAGGAACAAAATTTTTCACGCGATATACTACGCCAGCAAAACTTTGAACGATGCACAACTTAACTATGCAACCACTGAGAAAGAGTTGTTGATCATATATGCTTTTGACAAATTCTGACCCTATCTGGTTGGGTTAAAAGTCATGTCTACACAGATCATACGGCATTGAAGTATTTGATGATGAAGAAAGATGCCAGGCCAAGATTGATTCGTTGGGTACTATTACTGCAAGAGTTCGACATAGAAATCAGAGATAAGAAGGGCAGTGAGAATGTAGTAGCTGACCATTAATCTCGGTTGGAGCTCAGTCAACCAGATGAGTCAGTAGATATAAATGAGATTTTTCCAGATGAACAACTCCTTAGTATGGAGATATTACCTTGGTACTCGGATGTTGTGAACTACTTGGCCAAGTCCATTCTCCCACCGAATTATTCAGGTCACCAGAGAAAGAAGTTCTTTGCGGAGTTGAAATATTATTTTTGGGAAGATCCAGTTCTCTGTAGACGCGGGGCAGATCAAATTATCCGACGGTGTGTGCCTAAAGAAGATGTACCTCAGATTTTGGAGCATTGTCATTCTTCTGCATATGCATGACACTTTGGGGATTCAAAGACAGCAGCTAAGATCCTACAGTTGGGGTTTTATTAGCCTACATTGTTCAGAGATGGTTTTGAGTTTGTGAAGAGATGTGATTGATGTCAACGCACTGAGAATATTTCAAGAAAGAATGAAATACTTTTGAAGAGTATTCTAGAAGTGGAACTATTTGATGTTTGGGAGATTGACTTCATAGGACCATTCCCATCGTCATTCTCCAATCAGTACATACTTGTAGGTGTTGATTACGTCTCCAAGTGGGTAGAAGCAGTGGCATAGCTACAAACGACATGAAGGTGGTGATCAGATTCCTCAAGAAACATATTTTTACCCATTATGACACACCTAGGGCTATTATCAGTGACGGGGGAAAACATATCTGTAATCGCCAATTTGAGCAGTTTTTGAGTAAGTATGGAGTAAAACACCGCATAGAAACCCAATATCATTCTCAGACCAGCGGGTAAGTTGAAATTTCTAACAGAGAATTGAAGATAATACTTGAGGTCACGGTGAATTCTTCAAGGAACGATTAGTCCAAGAAGTTGGACGAAGCTTTGTGGGCCTACCGAACAGCATTCAAGACACCTATATGCATGTCACCGTATCATTTGGTTTTAGGGAAAGCATGTCACTTGCCAGTTGAGTTGGAGCATCGAGCATATTGGGCACTTTGCAGCTTGAACCTGGATTTGCATGTAGAGGGTGAGCACCGCTTGCTTCAATGGAATAAGATAGATAAATTTTGTCAAGAAGCTTTTGAAAATGCAAAAATCTACAAGGAGCGAACCAAGAAGTTTCATGACATGAATATTCAGCGAAGGGAGTTTCTTGTAGGGCAGAAAGTACTTTTGTTCAACTCTTGACTCAAACTCTTTCTAGGAAAAGTGAGATCGAGGTTGTCCAGCCCATATACTATTACACAAGTATTTCCACACGGAGCTGTGGAAATCACCCATGAGAGCAACAGAACATTCAAGGTCAACGGACAGTGGTTAAAGCACTATCAGAGCGGAGAATTCTCGAAAGACAAATCCACCATTCATCTCAAACCACCAGAGTGATCATTATACGATATAGTCGAGCTATCAACTATAAACTAGCACTGGATGTGAGGCAACCCATCATTTCCACCATTTTACTTATTTCGCTGTATGCAGTCCAGTAAGCAATTTTCAGTTTTTTTTTATTAAGTTTTTGGTAGTTTTAGGTCATCTTTCACCTATCTAGTTTACGAAGCATCCTTACATGATCTTTACTGATTTGGAATGCATAACACATGTCTCACATGGTGTTGAAATCACACTTTGATGCTTTGGGATAACATTTACGCATATCGGACATAAATACCATTTTCTGGGCTTTATAGAAAGGAGGGATAAAATTATTTTGAATGTGTTGCTACAGCTCATAAGCACCTCATACAGTTTAAAATGTATTTGAATGAAGTTTGGGGGTATTACATTGGTCATTTATCCACTTTGCGTGAAATTCACGTGTTTTGGGGACAAAAGAGTCAAAACTGTGTTTTTCGGACTCCACATGACACGACCCATCCCAAGTCA
>CAIGRE010065344.1:0-10088 GCA_903798275.1 Fraxinus angustifolia subsp. syriaca
TTAATTGCATTATTTACAATTGTTTGCATACAAAAACCCCCCAATCATTGTACGGAGCATAAACTATTGAATTACACACTCTTCGTGGGATCGACCCTTACTTCCACTACTACATTAGTTTTAGAGGTTTAAGGACTATTTTTGGGTGCCTACGACAGCACACCAGTCTTTCTTTACTATCCACAATGCGCAGCCTAGTGACAAAATATTGTAGCCATATTCCATGATTTGATGACTCATAACTTGCTATAAACTCCGCTGCCATGGTGGAAGTAGTTATGAGTGTTTGCTTAGCATTATTCCAGGACATAGCACCTACAACAAGTAGGTAGATATAGCCTGAAGTGGATTTTCTACTACCTTGGCATCCTGTGAAATTGAAATCAAAATAACCGATGATCTTCAATTGATCCGATCTCCTGTATATGAGCATGTAGTCTTTTGTTCTCTATAAATACCGCATGACCTGTTTGGCTACTTTTCAATGATCCATTCCTGAGTTACTTAAATATCTCCCTAGCATCCCAACAATGTACGCTATATCCAGACGTGTACAAATCTAAGAATACATCAGACTCCCTATAGTTGAAGAATAAAGAATCTTCTGCATTTTATTAATTTCCAAGTCATTTTTTTGGGGCATTGACTTAAACTGAATTTGTCTCCTTTAGCCACATGTGTTTTACTTGGTTTACAATCTTGCATGTCATATCTTTTATGTACCTTTTCGATATAATTCTTGTGTGATAATCCAAGAATACCCCGAGAACGATCCTGATGTACTTGAATTCCAAATACAAAAGAGACATCACCAAGATCTTTCATCTCAAAATTCCTTGTTAAAAATCTCTTAGTTTCGTGCAATAAGTCTATATCATTGCTGAAAAGCAATATGTCATCGAATATAAAACCAGAAAAATGTACTTACTCTCACTGAACTTGTGGTATATGCAATCATCGACCAAGTTCATCTCGAAACGATATGAGATGATCACTTGATGAAACTTGTAATACTATTGACGAGAGGCTTGTTTGAGTCCATATATTGATTTCTTTAGTTTACAAACCATTTGCTTTGCATCGTCCGACACAAAGTTTTCCGGTTTCGCTATATAGATTGTTTCATCAATGTCACCATTGAAAATGATGTGTTAACATCCATCTGATATAACTCAAGATCGGAATGTGCTACCAATGTCATTATAATCCTGAAAGAGTCTTTCAAAGAAATCAGAGAGAAAGTCTCTTTATAATCAATGCCTTCTTTCTGTATAAGGCCCTTAGCCACAAGACGAGCCTTATATCTATCCACATCACCCCTCGAATCCCTCTTGGTCTTAAATATCCATTTGCAACCAATAAGTTTCGTACCTTCAGGCAATGGAACGAGGTTCTACACGTTTGTGTCCTTCATGGATTTTATCTCTTCATTTATAGTATCGAGCCACTTTCAAGAGTTAGAACTTTTCCATGGCTTAATAGAAGTTGATCAGATCATCTTCCACCACTCCAATGCCAACTTCATGTTCTTGGAGAAAAAGGATGTAATCATCTGAAACCGCACTTCTCATCTCTCTAGTGGATCTTCTTAATGGTATTGGTTCTTGAGGCTGTAGAGTTTGTTCTTGTGGAACAAGTTGTCGACCTTTAGAGGGAGATACAATGACATTGTCCTGATCCAGAGTTGTTTCTTGAACAATGTAAGGGATAAAAGCCTAATCCTGATAATTGTCAATGGAATGGGAAGAATTTCAACATATTCTTCCTCAAAGACAAAGTCTGTAACCATTTCTTCCCGTCTAAAAAATTGCCTTAGTTGTGGGATCAAAAAACTTGTAACCACCGTACCTTTCAAAATATCCAATAAAATAGCAACTAATAGTCCTTACATCCAGTTTCTTTTCATTTGGCCAATAGGGCCTTGCCTCAGTTGTACATCCTCAAATGTACAAGTGCTTCAAACTAGGCATTTTGCCCGTCCAAAGTTCATATGGAGTCTTATCAGTAGTCTTAGTTGGAACTCTATTGAGTATATATGTTGTGGTCTTTAATGATTCACCCCAGAGTAATTCTGACAAGGTAAAATGAGTAATCATACTCTTCACCATGTCCTTAAGCATTTTATTTCATCTTTCAGCAATACCATTAATAGTTGGTGAACCCGACATAGTGTACCATGGGACGATACCGTATTCCTCTAGGAATTTAGCAAATGGTCTTGGACGTTGTTCACCTGAACTATCATATCTTCCATAGTATTCACCACCACGGTAAGATCTGATGCTTTTAATCCTTTTGTCAATTGGTATTCTACTTCATCCTAATACAACCCATTTGACATGGAACAAAGGTACTACATTTTAACAAGTTCAAGTTTTGTATAAAAATATTAAACATTGATGTAGTTTAATTTTTTTTTGTGTAGGTACAAGGTTTCTGCTGACTAATTTTGCAAGAGCATTATTTAGATTAGACATAGTTTAAAGGGGAAATTATCAAAAACCAGACATTAAGTTTGACCTTTTAAAAAATCAGGTTTTCATGTTTTTTTTTTTTTTTTTTTTTTTCTTTTTTCATGTTTTTTTTTATTTTTTTTTTATAAATTACCAAAAATCAGTTGTTTAATTTTCGGTTTTAAAAAATCAGGTTTTCACATTTTTTTTTTCCATTTATCAGGTTTTGACCATTTTAATTAAATAATTAATCTTTTAAAACTCTAATTTATCAATTCATCCCCCACATCTCTCTCTCTCTCTCCATGGTTTTTCTTCGTCCCCGCATCCTCCCTCCCTCCCTCCTCTTCATCCTCCCTATGATTGGCAACGTCGACGTTACTGATTCCCAGCATCGTTCGTGACGCTGCTGATTTACAGCAGCGTCTACGAGCAGCTTCGACGCTGCTGTGAATCGCGACGCTGCCAACATTACAATCGAGCTGTTGCAGGTGGGTTTGTGGTGGATCTGGGCTGTTGTAGGTGGACGAGGAAATTACATTGAAGCAGTTGGGTGGGGTGTGTGGGTCAGAGGTGGGCGTGGGATGGATCTCTGTGTGTGTGGTTGTTGTTGGTGACGGATTTGTTGGTGATGGTCTGGGCTAATCTGTGGTGGTTTGGGCTGATATGTGGTAGGTGTTATTATTAGTGGATGGTTGTGGCGATGGAGGTGGCAGCGACTGCAGGGATGCGACGAAAAATGTATGTGATCAACTAATTGGTCGATCTGCGACCTATGACCAGGTATTGTTGGTGTATTGGGATTGGAGACGGGTGTGGCGGATGGGAAGAAGTGTCTTTGACCATATATTTGGTCGATCTGTGACATGTAACCAAATATTGTTGGTGTATTGGGATTGGGATTGGGATTGTGACCTTAAAATTCGTTAACCTGTGATCAACAAATGTAGAATAATTTTTTATTTTTATTTTTATTTTTTGTACTTTAATTGGATTGAATGAGTCAAAGATGAAGAACACACAAAACGAAGATAAGGACTCAAATAAAAACAAAAAAAAAAAAAGGAATTAAAAGATATAACTTAATTTTTGGAGACAGACTCTGATACCGATTGATACGAGTCAACGTAGCAATTGAAGCTACGAAATCCACAACAAATTAGATCAAACCTAAGAAAGTCAAGAATCAAAGTTTGAAAGCTCGACCCAATAAATTATTAAATCAAAGAACCAATACAATCGTCAATAATATCTTGACTTCGTGATCACAAAATTTATGAACCTTACTTAAATTGATGAACGCCACAAGAATTTAAATTGAATGAAGAACAAAAATAAAACAATAAGTCTTACAATAATATCTCTTAAATGGTGTTTTCTACAATGAAAATAATAACCCTATTTATATAGAATCCCTAAAACTCTAGTAAAAACAAAATTAAACTCTAAAAATAACAACAAAAATACAACAAAATAGAGTTTTAACTAAAATAGAAGATTACATGAGATTTCAAAAATTCGTGGCCGGAAATATACTATGCGGTTGCATAGTGTAAATCTATGCGGTTGCATAGATCATCTGAACGTTTCCTCTGAGGCCTTGGTAAAGGGGCATGCGACCGCATGCCCTGAACAACTATGCGATCACATAGTTGTTTCGTCCTGCTTCTTCGTCCATTGCTTTATCAAGTTGCTCCACTTTATTTCATCTCTCATACCCAACATGAAACGAAGTGGTCAATGTTTCATCCACCGTGGCTTGAGCAAGTAGTGTCATTGCTTCTTTGACCCACTTCACTCACGACCTAGTCATAGGCCATTCCTCAATGATCAATGAATCCTTGATCGAACTTGTCATCATATCATAGATCACATCATATACCATATGGGTTCACAACCAAACAAAAACTAGTTTTGATAGAAACTAATTTTCAAATTATTTGTGCCGAACAAAAGTTTAGAAAGTTGATTTCTTTTGTCCATGGTGAAATTGATGTAATCGGCTTCGAAATATCGAATGTAGTGATCTACCACTTTGCGCTGGTGATTTTCCTTTGATTCAAATGACATCAAATAATCGAATAATGTTCACAACAATCTTGTTGATAGTCACTCCAAAATTGGTTGCTACAAATTCGGAGATAAAATAAAAACAAACTAAGTCATTGTTTGTTCCCATTATTTTCAAAATATATTTTTCTCCCTTCCCATTTTCATCACATTTTTTAATAAAATAATATTGCACGTAAATTTAAAATTTTTCCTTATTTTTCAACCACACATTCTTCTTTAATCTACTATTTCAAAATACATTTTTAAGTAAAATGGGACTCAAAGCTTAAATTAATAGTGAAAACTTTCAGTTTATCTTTTTAATTTTAACATGAAAATGTTACCTAGAGAATCGATAAGCTCCATTGATGTCTTGATCTATGAAATTATAATAGGAAAAAAGATCAAGTTTTGGTGGGAAAGTGCATTTTGTGGCGCGAAGAAGTTGGATATTCTTTACTGCTTACAAATTGGAGTTTATGAAGTGAGTTGATAACTTTCTACTAAAGCTTAAGTCCATTTTTGACATTCATTTTATTGAGTTTTTTTAGAAAAATGAATTTTGAAATAATGATTTTTTGAAAAATGTGTGTATAAAAAATGGAAAAAAGAAATTTGAATTTAAGCGCACAATATGTTATTGTTTGAATATAATTTAATGGATGTCAAAGAGAGGCTAAATATATATTGGCCTCGGGCTGTGTAAACCTACCAGCAAGTTACTTGAAATCTTGGCCTTGGAATAGCGTCCCTACCTTATTATTGAGGTTGCAATATTTTTCAATAAACTATGAACAGGGTGGACGTAAAAATTTAAAGTTAAGGAGCACAATCGAACTTGTAAAGAAGTTGGAAGAAATTTTACAATCGAAAATTTACGTCTAAAAAAATACATCCAATATGATTTTGCATCCGAAAATTTACATGAGATGACCTTTCGGATGTAAAATTTAGAAAAAAAATATTATGTCATATTCCATATAAAATTTTCTAATAAAATGATGAAAATTACATTGAAAAATTTGTATCGCAAAAATAATAAGGGGGTGTGTGGTAGAGATTAAAATCAAATTAAAATTGAAAATATAGCCGTTATTGTTGACTTTTATTAGACGGGTGGGACCCAATAACGGCCATATTTTCAATTTTAATTGGATTTTAAGCCGTACCAAACAGACTCTAAATGTTAATGAAATAATTGAATTTCTTTTAAAGAAAATGCGAGTTAAACGTCTTTTTTTAAGATTCGTGTTTAACGCATCTATAATGTAGTTCTCGAAATAAGTTTTGAGATGACATAAGCAATTTGTATATTCGATTAGTGTACGATCGTCGGAGATTTTTTAAAGTTTGCATGTTATCGAAATTTTTGAAATACTAATTTTGAACTGCCTACTTTGACAAGTCTTAATATTTGTTACGATTGATCGTTTCGTACGTATTCACGACGTAGAAAACTAGATCGTGAGCACTTCGAAATGATATTAAGAACGCAATATTTCGTTTCACATCCTATAATAATTTGGATAAATGAAACAAAATATAGAAAAATTTAATGGTAGAAAAAAAAAAGAATCAAAGTTGGTGGAATCACGTGACCCAGGCCACCCGGCGCCCGCCCATGTATGAATAGTGGACTATTTTAATAGATCACCTAAGAAATAAAATTTCCAAGAACTTTTTCCATATAAAGTTACTTAATCTTAATATTTACATATTTACTCGTGGAAAAAACTACAAGTAGCAAGAGGTGCACGTTGGTGAGAAATAAGCCTCACGTTATATTTACAAAAGTTGGGACACCTCCGCGGCGGTGGATTTCACTTACCTCCACCTGCTCCAGTTTTCAACATCACTTCTGACGTCTGTCTTGGATACCTTCTTTTAGGCTTTTAGCCAGAGAAATTATCCTTTCTTGTTTACTTTTCTATTATCTGACTTTTATTAAATTTAAATTCATTTTTCTTTTTTCTTTCACTTTCAACTTAAATTTTGCATGTTTAATCATTACAATTGAGTCAATTATTCTATTCTAGAATCAGTTACCCATAGTTTTCAATTCGTAAGGTTCGATTTTGGTTAAAATTCCACCATAATCAAAATCTACTAAAGATATAATTTTTTAAAAAATCAAACATGGGCTGATAAATTATAGCCACTGTCCCAACATTCAGTTCCTTCTCAACCTTGTCCTTAATCTTTTTCCGACAAATTTAACTCCAATCTTCAATTAATTAGCGAATTTCATCTTCAGAGGCACAATATATGGAGTCATCACGTGCATGTAAGAAGAAATGAGTGTGAAATGACTCAAAATGTGCCAACACTGTAAGACAACAGAGACCACTTTACAAAAATTTTAAAAATGGATTCTTTTCATTTTCTTATTCAAATTTGGTCCTTAATAATTCCCCCAGGTCTCTCTGCACTTTTTACCTCCTGCCATATACGGATTATGGAGTGTGTTTTGTGTGTATTAAAATCAAAATTTTAGTGGGTCGTAATTAAAAAAATTGAACCGATCAAAGACTGAAACGCATGAAAAGCATAAAAATTTTAATCCGATCAAAGTAGCCCATAATTCCCCCTTTGACTCGTCAGACTACAAAACCCCCATTCCTCCTTCCTGTATATACAGACTTTTGCTTTTGTGTACATGGAAGTTTGAAATTTGTGTTGGAATTATTGATGATAAACAATGTCAAGTGGGCTTCATCTATCTTCGAGCGCTCCTTCGAAAAACGTCCTCCCTCCTCAAGAACTCCTCGACGATCTCTGCAGGTATTTTCAAACATACATACGTACGTTACACGAATGTGTTCTTTTACTATTATTATTCAGTTCAAGAAATGGAAACTGCGACTTTCTTGTTTGAAAGTGGGAGTTCATAGGTTAAAGTAGTTGAAATTTAAAGTCATGAATTAGATTAATTATTTTTCTTTATTTTTTTTCTTTAGTCAATTTTATTAAATCGATCATTTGTATCTCTATAATCAATTCATAGTTGATAAAAAAAAAAAAAAAAATTAATAACGGGTAAAAGTAAAATCTATTTTCAATTTTGGTCAAGCTTTATTTATTTGGATAATTACTAATAAATAGATTATGGTAGAAATTGAATCATGGATTAAATTCGAATCGCTAGACTACTTGTACAACATCTTTCATTTTATCCAAATGGAAGATGCTAAATGATTATAAAAAATATTAGAAAATAATTGCTTGAACCATATAGATCAAAAAGTGGTGAGTTTGGGTGCATAATTTAGGTCATGAGCTAATGATCCAGGAAATGGAGAAGACGTCTCTATATGTTTCCTCTTTGTTTTATATTCTTTTATGGTCTAATCTAATGACATTTATCTATTTGGTAAACTATTAAAGCAATCATTTCTGACATTTGACATGCTTAAAATATGAGGAAAATGTTAATCAATTGTTTTCTTTTGGCAAAGATGTCAGTATGCTTTTGGCTACACATGATGAATGATTAACTCTTAGTAAAGACTGTTTTGTTGCATTTTCCCTTTTTCTTTGAACAGTGATGAACATGTATCATCATCAATTCCGGTCGTTGTTTTCCCAGTTCACTATATTTTTAATGTCATGTACTTGTAATTGCATTGTTTCTATTTCTGTTAAATGTATTCATTTTCTATGCAGTCGGTTTGTTCTGAATGTGCCGAAAGAAGACCAGCAATCTTTTGAGAGGATTTTGTTTCTTGTGGAGTATGCACATTGGTTTTATGAAGATAACTCTGTTGAGAAGAATCCATCTTTGAAGTCATTGACTCTAAAGGAATTTACTACTCTATGTATCCTCTATATTGTCTACTTAGATTGCGTATTCTTGCATCCTTATTAGGAGTCAAAGGGAGCTCAATTTTTTTTCTTGTCTCCTCGTGATTGGATTGATACTTTCATTGGACTTACAAAGCATATAGTCTTTCCTTTGGAATTTGAATTGGTATTCTTGCTCCAACATTCCACACATAAGCCAGCCATTTTTTTTTGGGGGGACCATGTGATGTACTCTGACTCTGAAAAGTGACAAGCTTCACATCTATACTTATGACTTATTTGAGATGGCTATCTGATAGGTCTTATATTTGCTTAGTCTTTTTACATTTTTGTGTCTTTTATATGAATGTGGAATGTTTGTGAGCGTGCATGTTTATACCATGTTTTAATATCTGATCATACACATGTTCCTTAACATAATGCAGTATTTAACAATTGTGATGTTTTGAAGCCGTATGTTGCCCATATAGATGACATATTTAAGGACTTCACTTCGTATAAGGTTCGAGTTCCAGTAACAGGGGCCATTATACTGGATGAAACTTATGAACGGGTAAGATCTTTTGAGCATGGCTGCTCCAAATCTATAACATTCTTGAATATTCCTTTATGCTCTCTCTCTCTCTCTCTCTTCCCCCTTTCTTTCTGGCTTTTCTTTTGACAGTCTTTACCTCTACATTCAGTGTGTATGTTTTTAACACTTACCTGTTGACCTTGAACTGAAACTTTCAAGAGCTGACACTGTACCTCATTAGGTTAATATGAGCTATTAAACCTCTTACATAAAAAAAGAGAGAATGAAGTAATTAACTTACTTAAAAAATTCAAATAACTTGTTTCTCTTTCTGTCCAGCTTGTGGGTATATGTAGGGGTGTCCAAAAGTCCTAAACCGGATCGAATCGAGCGGTTCTTCATAAGTTAAATACCCTAACGGGTACTCAAATCGAGAATCAATGGGTTTGGGTCGGGTCTAGACCAAGAACCGAAGAACTGAATAAGAACCGAAACTAATTTTTTTTATTGAATTAATTAAATGATTTTATTTTTTCTAAATAAATTAACAAATTAATTAAATAAATCAGATCATTTCATAATTTTAATTTTAAAGCCTATTAGCTCAGATGAATTATTGATATGGATCACCGTCATTTTAATATTAATATCTAATTTTTGGTATTTGTATACATGAATTAATGTTATTTGACAACTGGTTATTTATATATTTTTGAATTGGGCTACGTTAATTTGTAAAAGTTACAAATTAAATGTCATTAGTTATATTTATGTAGTGTTGCTGTAAATGTTAAAAAATTTAATTATGGTACGAAATCGAATCGAACCGAACCGAACCGAACCAAACCCGAACAGTTCCATAATTATATTTGGACTCGACGGTTCCATTTATTAAATACTCGAAAATTCTGGAATCAAACAGAACCGAACCGAACCGAACCTCGGACAGCCCTAGGTATATGTCTTTCTTTTTGATTGATGCATCTACTATGAGAATTTTGATTGATTTCATTATTTTAATTTAATATTTTTAAGACTTATTTGGAAGATTTAGGGATTGAATGTTTGTGCAGATGTTGTGGTGAAGTGTATATTATCAGAAAGCCACTGGAATTCAATAAGCCCCTGTTTGAAACCCATTTTGGGATAAATATAAATTTTGGAATAGTGATTGATGTGAGAATGTGTGGTGGAAAAGTGATCAAAAGTTTTTGATTTGTGTGTAATATTATTTTATTTAGAGAATGTGTGGTTGAAATGAAAAATGA
>CAIGRE010065357.1:0-11807 GCA_903798275.1 Fraxinus angustifolia subsp. syriaca
TTTTTTTTTTTTTTTTTTTATGAATGTCAACTAAATACAGAAAGTAAATTGATCCCGGCCGTTCAATCATTTAATAGCTGTTACCCACCAGGAGATGTAAAGATTGATACATAAATGAACTTTTTTTTTTTTGATTCATAATCATATAGCAGACAATATCTTGGACCATTTGCATATTACACCATTTTAACCGATAAATATCAAACAATGGATAGGTATCACTGTATCAGGCCATGACGATCCAACTCACCTTTACACCTCTAGTTTAAACCCACAGCTGACTAAATTAAATTAATCACAAGTAAAATCATGCCTTCAATCTACACGAGGATTGACCATGAAAATAACCTTTGAGAGAGTAGATAATCTCGCTTTTCCCCGAATATCTCTATGAATCAGATCTCAGAAGAACCCAAAATGTATAACTAAAATGTATGTGCAAATGGAGTGAAAACATATAAATTATAATTGAGATAAAATGCATGCAGCTTAATGGCCAAAAAAATAAAATAAAAAATGATCATATTATTTTTTTCTGGGGTTGAAAATGATTATTCTTTGCGGCTGTCTTTCCCAATCACAGCAACAAAATGCTAGACGAGAAACCTAAAGGTATACAAACACTTTTTCACATACAAATTCAAAGTCATTTGAGATTGATTCAAATCAAACCCTCCATAGTCAACGCTTCTTTCCTTTTCACAAAGTCGAAAAAAAAAACAAGAAAAAAAAAAAGGCCACTCAGCATTACTTGCAACATTTTGGATTTAACACTGCACATACTATATACCTTACATATGTTGCAGCAGCCAAAAGAAAGTGTATATCAAAATCAGCCCCTACTGGCATTATTATGGCGTTGGCTTCTAAAGTAGCCAAGAAGTTGCTGAGCCTGCAAGAGCAAAATACGATTTTAAGTACTCAGTTTCAAGTATAGAAGAACGTATTTGGTATACTGGACAGCACTATGAAAATTTTCTCATTTAATACTCTCCCGTATTTGCCAATTCTTATTACCAAACATGCCAAAAAAGTAAAAAGTCATTAATACTACACCTTTTCTCTAGCTCTTGGGGTACCCGACTGCGACAACGCGACTAATGGAGGAACAGCTCCTTCTTGGAGAACCATACTGCAAAATCTGTTGCTATTAGTACATAACTGCAGGAGTGCAGCAGCAGCATTTTCCTTGCCTCTTGCCGACCCAAGCTCAACCACCTCAACCAGGACCGGGATTCCTCCTTCCTGACCAATTGCTGTCCTTCCCTCTTGAACAGTAGCCAGATTAGACAAAACGGCAACTGCCTTATCAACCATTCCAGCTGCAGGATCCATCAGGTCTATAAGGAACTTTACGGCACCTGCCTGCACAATACGGGCCTTGTTTTCATGAAATATTGACAAGTTAAACAAAGCTGTGGCTGCATCTTTCTTGCCCCTTGGAGTTCCATTCCCCAATAAATCAACTAGGGGTTTAATTGCTCCAGACCTGCCAATCTTAATTTTGTTTTCTTCTATCACTGAGAGGCTAAAAAGAGTTGCAGCAGAATTTGACTTAGCTTCAGGGCTCCCTGTCTGGAGGACATGAATCAAGGGTTCTATTGCATTTGCATTTCCGATGGCAGTTTTGTTGTTATCGTTGATTGATAAGTTGAGAAGAGCAGTAACTGCATTTTCCTGTACTTCCGCATCAGTTGAATGAAGTAGATTGACCAACAAGATGATAGCCCCACAATCTGCAATTACAATTCGATTATCCGTGTTATGCTTCGCAAGAAACCGCAGTTCAGATGTTGCAGTCCTCTGTGCATCAAGGGAAGTACTATTCAGGTCCTCAACCAGATTCGAAACGTGTGCCTCAACTTCTGAAAGATCAGCTCTAGATTCAACTGCAGGAGAAGAAACTATTCTTGGCATAAACCTCTCTGATGGCCTCCGCCAGATCGTTGGGACACGAGATCTTGTCGCCAGTCTAGATGGGATGTCGGGATCTATTTCCGGGGCATTCAAGGTAGAAGCAGACTGGGGCTCTGACTTTAGCTCCTCAGAAGCATTTCTACCCTGGACTACACCCTGCAATGACACCTGATTGCCATCAGCAGGCGTCCCTTGTGAAATATTAGAATTAGAATGCATGCTGGTGGCTGAATTAGTACGATTATGGCCCTGAGATGACCATTCATCAGCACTAGCAACATTATATCTAGATGGCGATGTCGAGAGATGGCCACCTGAGTTCAAACTTCTCTCTTCCGAGTGGTCCGACCTGTCATCAGAACTTCTGAGAGAGATTCTATCAATGTCCGACTCGTTCCCATTCACATCAGCTCCAGGCAACGAATCTTCTGAAGATGAATGAAGATGAGATGGAGAAAATCCCTCTAGTTGGACTCCATTAGATAAGATTGAAGTATTTATTGGAGAACCCAACGACCGATGTGGATCTGGTACGGGAGAATGATTGATTCTTCTGGCTCCACCTGACTCCACATGCACAAGAAATGGAGAAGGCTGGTTCAAGTTAATAGACTTCATCGGGTCGGGCAGCTTTACATCATTCAACTCACACCAATTTGCAATCAATGCCTTGACAGTGTAATTAGGAATAAGATTAGTGTGTGACAAAGTTTGCCGTGTTTTCGGGCAAACAGTGAGCCCAAGATCAATCCACTTCCGTATAAAAGCTCGCTCGTATGTTTGTCCAGAAGCAACAATTACAGGGTCTGTCATGAGTTCAAGTGAGAGAGGGCAACAAAAATCAGCAGGTATTGGAACAGGATTACAGCTGTCCGACTGTTTCTTGATAACAAGGAGCTCATGCATGTGGGTAACCAAAGCAACTATTTCATCGATATATTCAACTTCGTCAGATTTCTCAGCTTGTTCAGCATTTTCTTTCAATTTCTCAAGGGCCACAGCCTCAATCAGAAGTTCCTGGTTTGATTTTAAGCTCAGGCTATCAGCAAGTTTTGCCAGGGTCTCAGAGCTGGCTCCAGGGCCCTCAACATGATCCTTTATAGCAATCGTGATTGTTGC
The DNA here is from genome assembly GCA_903798275.1 of Fraxinus angustifolia subsp. syriaca. NCBI lineage: Eukaryota > Viridiplantae > Streptophyta > Magnoliopsida > Lamiales > Oleaceae > Fraxinus > Fraxinus angustifolia. The sequence continues at coordinate 3,037 of CAIGRE010065357.1, forward strand.
TGTTGTTTGTTCATATCCCATATGCTTAATTTTCTGTACACAGTGCTGTAATAGTGGACATAGGACATCAAACAGGATACTTCATGTATCGTACAATCATAGATGCCTAAATCAAACATTTTAAACACGAAATGAGCAAGGATAAAATAACACACTACTGGCTGTTACCTCAAGAGTGGTAGCACTTAGTTCAGCAGGTAAACATTTATTAGAAGATTTCAGCAACTCGAGAATTTCCAAACCAGAAAGTTGGATATTTTTCATCAATGGTTCAACTTGTAAAACCTAGATATCAAGGAGAAATCAGTCAGATAACAATTATTTTCACTAGCATATACAAGGCAGCAATAAAATAGCATTAGGTTTCAATACATTGTAAGTACAGTTATCGCATGTCTTGTATGGTGACCACGCCTGGATGGTATTAAGAAAGAAAAGAAGCTAAGATATTGTCTATTTTATTGTCCAAAATGATTTAGCCCTGTTTGACATACATTCTTTCAAAACTCATTTTCAACCCCACATTTTTCAATAAAATAATATTTTCCATCACATCAATAAATTTTATGTACTTTTTAACCACATATTTCCCATCGTATCACTATTTAAAATACATTCTTTCCTCGATAATATCCATCACACACACCCTTAATACTATGTACCAAACATGGACTTAAAGGGAATTATTCGGAAACAGCATTAATGGAAACTTCATCATCTGCCAATATCTTTTCATCATTACCAACATTCACCGTCTTATGTTGCATAAGAAAGAAACTTTAAGTAAAACTATTGATCTTATCACGTACAAAGTAGATTTTACTCATCAATGGTTGCCAGATTTCAATTATCTCTTTCAGTTCACCAACAGACTGACAAAGTCCAGCAAATGGTTTTTGAAGCATTTCATTTGAAGCAATTTCAGCATCAATAATGACATCAAGGATTTCCTTTAGCAACTTCAGCATCTCCTCAACCTTCTGATGGTACATCTGAACTGGTTCACATTCTATATTCTCACAAGATGATAATTGGAAAAAACAAGAAATGCTGTTGAGAAGCGATTTAAGCAATGATATCTCCATCACCTGGTCCATCAAAACAAGTACTCTCAATAAAGCAATCTTGGGAAATATATTTAGTGGATATTAGTACAGAAGGTACACGGGAGTTGCGAACACAGAGGCAAAGCGATTACTTCAAATCAATAGAAGCATCCATCTAGGAAGGTTCCAAGATAAAGCACTAAAATTTAATATAGGAGACAGGATATTGAGATGTCATGAGCTAAGCTGTCAAAGAAAAATTCTTAGGAAATTTGTATTATAATGAAAACAAGCATAGTAATACATCTTTTTCTAATTAAGGGATCTCCAATATTCTATCAAGACATTTGGGGAATGTAGTTAATAAAAACTGGTTTGATAAGTACAAGAGTGTCCTTGAAGTTTAAACAAAAGTGAGTCAGTCACGTCATTGGATGGCTCACTTGAATCAAGGAAAGAAAGCCATATAAAATAAACATATAGAAAAAAAAAAAAAAAAAAAAANAAAAAAAAAAAAAAAAATGGGTCCGATGTATAATAAACGGTGGTAATTCCATTTTCTTGAGGAGAAACGAACAAAATTAATATCTTCTTTGCTCAAAAAAGATTATCAATCACCCACACACTAGTCAATACTTGATATTGAATGAACTTACCAAATTAAGGAAAAAATGGTTAATTACATTTATTTTCCATCAAAAATAACAATTCCTTTTCCTAGGAAATAATACACATGCAAACAAGCTAACAGAGCCCACTTCAAATTAATTAAATAAAATCATTCAAATCATTCAGCAAATTAAGTATGATGCAAAGCAACCATAGCATATAATAAATGAAAACAAAAGCAGTAAAAGAAATTTATAAAAAAGGAAAGTGACTTCTGACAGTAACAGATCTAGTTACATATCACACAACTCAAAGTATTTTGCCACATTGTTGATATGAGAATCTGCCCATCAAGTTTGCACAGTACTTGATTTGGGTGTATGGAGAATCAGCTCATACACAAGAAACAACTCACGTGTTTCTAGTAACTTGATTAGTCATCCAGAGTTGTAGTACGTTGGCATCCATAGCATGTGATGACGACTAAAATGAGATTTGGGTTTGACATACTAGTGTGTTCCACAAGTAGGGATATATTAAAAAGGACATAGTGAGAAAATCCTTTTTATAAATTACTAACATTTGGGTCGGTTTTGTCCCAATTACTATATTATTTGTCTTTAATCTTGATAGAAAGATTAATGATTATGGGATATCAACCAATGAGAGACCTTATTGATGGTCAATACTCCCAATATCTTGAGTAATTATTCTTTACAATTGTAGGAATATATTTTTATAATATAGATACTAATATCTCTTAGAGAAACATTATATCCCTAGAGATAGTTTGATCGTAGTGTTAATGAAATTTATGTTTTTAGAAAGTATAATAAAACGTTTTACTAGAATTTATTACTCAAGACATATATCTAAAATTGAATATAAAATATAGATATGTGATACCGGTAATCATATGAGATTAATGATTCAAGAAATGCTGAAATGTTATGTAATCTAAGAGGTTGATAGTACATACTCCTCTAGGTTAAGGATATCGTGCAACTAAAAATGATTACTAGGTCAAGGACATGCGTATTTACATTGCTTCAATATAATTTTCATAAAATCCTACAGTGCACACATATTTGAGGTAAATATATAATTGTTAAGAACTTCATGAATCACAATGAGATGGCACTTGTTCACAAAAACATAATAGAGCTAGGATTTTATGTGGGTCCTAGGGTTACCAGCCTATAGCCATGATCTCTTGCCCCCAGTCGGCAAGAGATAAACTACCACCGCAGACGTGTTTTTTACTGCATTTTTTTCCCCCCACCGATCCCCTTTTATCACCCACCCTTTAAATTCCCACCCAACCCAATAAACTTTAACTCGCCCAACCTCAATAGCTTTTTACCCACTCCAATAACGTGACAATAATTCATACAATTTTAATTTGAAAAGTCAATGATTTTTCATGTCTTTGTCTCAATTTTTGAGGTCATTACAGGATATCCAACGAAGTCGAAACATTGCATTCTTAATATCATTTTAAAGTTCTCATGACTTAGTTTCCGCATCGTTAACGACTCGCGAAATGGCATGTAGCAAAAGTTACGCCACGTCAAAGTAGGTCATTCCAAACTAGTATTCCAAGACGTTAAGAGGCTATCCAAATCTACAAATTTTCTACGTCATCTCGAAGCTCGTCTCGTAGACATATCGAATGGTCCAAACTGATATCGTTTGAACATTGAAAATAGTTAAACGAACATCTTAAAAAGAGGCAACAAACTCGTCTTTTCTTTAAAAAGTTTCAATTAGTTCATTATTTTTGTGACAAATTTATCAATATAATTTATATCATTTTATTACGGAATTTTTGCATGTGGTATGGTGTCAAAAATCTTGACAAGTTATTTTTATAAGTTTCATACATATGAATTTGTGAATAAATTTTAGTTATTTAAGTTTCATACATATGAATTTGACTGGAATTTGGTGCATTTTTCCAACCCTCCCTTTTCCCCATGCCCCAACCGTACCTTTTTTTCCCACCCCCACTATCCCTTTTATTTAATAATTAATCACCTATCACATTTCACCATCTACCACATATCAAGAACAACACTGGAAGCAAATGTCATTAGAGCAAAGGGGTGTGGAAAGCAACTGAAGTTGTCGAAGTTAAAAGATATTTTCAAAGGTAGCAGACAAGGAACCAAATTCGAGCCAAATTTAAATGTTGAAACTTGTATAACTAAAATTTATTCCCAAATTCATATATATAAAACTTGTTGGAATTTTTTGACACTATTAACACATGTAAAAATTCCTAATAAAATGATGTAAATTATATTGAGAAATTTATTGCGCAAAAATAATAAACGTTAATGAAATAACTGAACTTTTTTAAAGAAAACACGAGTTAGGTGCCTCTTTTGAGATACTCGTTTAACTATTTTTGATGGTCAAACAATTTTCATTTGGACCACTCGATGTCTACAAAGTAGTTCTCGAAATGAGCTTCACGCAGACGATTTGTGGATTTGGCTAGCCTACGATCGTTGATGAATTTTTAAAGTTAGCATGTTATTGAAATTTTCGAAATACTACTTTGGAAAGACTTACTTTGATGCATTGTACTTTTGTGACGGTTGGCTATTTCGCGAGCCGTTAACAATTCGAAAATCTAGGCCTTGAGCAATTTGAAATGATATTAATAACGCAATGTTTTGATTTTGTTTGACATCCCGTAATGACCCCGAAAATTTAGACAAAAACATGGAAAATTATTGACTTTTCAAATTAACGTTGCATGAATTATTGTCACGTTATTGTGGTGGGTAAAAAGTTATTTGGGGTGAATGAGTAAAAAGTTATTAGGATGGGGTGGGAATTAAAAGAGGTGAGTGATAAAAGGGGATGGATGGGGGAAAGAAAAAAAATAAAGTAAAAAAAAAAAACTAAAGGCACCGCTAACGTGGCGCCACATGAACAGGTGGGAAGTTTATCTCCTACCCAATTGAGGCGGGAGATTAAGGCTGTACCCAACTAGCATAACTGCTAACGTTTAATTACTTCATTTTGTTGGGCGATGAGTTTTATTGGGTTTTGATTGCTATTAATTATGGATAGTTAAGTTACGGTATTTAAAACGAAAATAATTAAATAAAAAGATATTTCTAAGTGGATTGAGAACGGTCTAATTCTAATCATATTGGTTTTGGACATTTCTATTTGAACTAGAAATTACACTATGTTTGATAGTTGATTTTAGATATTTCTATTTGGAATTCATATGAAATTGTTGTATATGTGGCTCATATAGAGTGGAACACAAGTTTACTCTCAAGCATCAGTTTTGTGGGTTTAATTCACTGTTTGTTTGCCAGGGAGTACAGTAGAGGTATTTTTTTTGTATGGGCATGGGCTACGGTTGGTATAAATACCAATGATGTAATCTTATTATTCATACTGAATGAATTATCCGCTTCGCTCTTTGTGGACGTAGATACATCGCTGAACCACGTTAAATACTTGTGTTGATTTCTCTATTATTTTGCACTTGAAATCCAACAGAAACTAACGGAGTTAGTATGTGACAATATCACAAAAGGTATCATATTAACCCTAACCATAGCATATTATGGCAACAATATAGATCTCCTATTTTAGAATGGATTCTCCGTTAGCCTCAATTTACATGAACTGCATAACTTTTCCTAAATTGCATCTGTGGATTCGAGGTAAATCTCTTTCCTTTCCTTCTGTATCAATTGAAAGCTACCATTCCTATATTAATTGCTTTGCTAGTGGTGCCAATGAACATCTTGATTTAAAATTGTTTAAAACTCAAACATTTGACAATAACAAAGATCCCCAATGAAAGAATGTTGGCCTTGAATCTGCACATACTGTGACAGATAATTTAATTGTGCCATATATATAAGAATTACTACTCGCTAATCATAGTAAAAGGAAAGCAAACCTTATTAGCTTGAGATTGCCAATTTGAACCTCACAATTCACATATAGTTGACTCTTAAGAAAACAACTGAAATCATAAACCAGAAGAATATTCTTGCATACTATCTTTACACAAAACTGATGTTTTGTTTAACAGAGCTATGTGACCAGTGATACTCTGCACCAAAAAAGTATACAATTTGAATTCCATAGATGATATACCCATATATTTCAACTAGTAAATCAGTCAATTAATATTTTAAAAAAAAAAAAATTACTATATTGATTTCTGAATAACCAACTTAATAATCCAAAGGGCATTATAGAAGGTTCACAACTGTGAAGAACTGATAATATAGGTTTTCACTTTTACAGCATTGCATTTAGAGCTTACCAAGATAAATGTTCATACACGTAGAAAATAGGTCATGCTTTCAATTCATAAAATGTAGACTGGAAAACCAAGAAGCCATTAAAGTTACCGAATGAAACAGAATATTTTGTATGATTGCTGCATGATGAACAATTAATCTAATCTTAGAGGTCATAAGTAGGACAATACCAAGTACTAGTGGATAAAAAATGAGTAGAAACCTAAATATATCACTTTCAAAAGTTTTAACGCACAGATTACTCCACTTTAACCAGTTTGTTAAGGAAATGAACCCTATTTTGTATATTCTGTTTCCCAATTGGCTGGAATTGCCCTTGTTCAGAGAGACTCAAAATAGTTTCTTAAGTTGTATAAGAACTGCAAATTTGAATTACAAGATATGAAATATTAAACCAGACAGATTCTGTCGTTCCAATTAAGAATATTAATGTAATATAAATAATGTACTAAAAGCCTCTAATTCAAACATAGAAGTTGAGAGATATAAGAGCACAATGGCATTATTGATTAAAAGAGACTAAAGCAAGCAGGAGCTACGGCTACTTCATGTAAAAGGAAACATGTTATATCGACATTATGTATTAACCTACATTACAAGCAATTATTGTACTAGAACAAGAAGTATTAAATTGTCTCAAATTGCATTTAGTGAGAGATCCAAATGTCAGTTGATGAGACTAACTTCAAGGTTTCACGACTTATTTAAAGCCTCAAAAAATCTCCAATTGGGATGGAAAGTTTAATGTGCTGAATGTGTTTCAATAAGAGGTCTAGCATGCTACATTAGATAATATATTAAACTAAGCTAAAATAAATAAAGTTACTTTTAAAGAACATTTCGTGTTTGAAAATTTTACTTTTTTCCTTACTAAAAAATTCACTTTAAAAGTAATGACACAATTATTTGTAACTGCAGGATCACGCCATTGAAGATACTACTCAATCAAGCATTTGAAAAATGGTTCAATGACGTGGACTTACATAAATAATGCACTAATAAGACTATTTCGTGTAACTCATTAGCACTTTCATGGGGATGCTGTTTATTCATGAATAGAGAGGCACACAAAGTATCTGATGTTGCGAACTTTGTCTCGCTTGTTTTATCCATGTTTTAATTGCAAATTTAAGAAAGTGTCACAAGATATTTCTTGAATCCTATATATTAAATTGCAGGTGACTGAAATTGATTTCTCTAATAAGTAGGCAGTGATAGTCTGAGTTTACTATTAATGCAGAAACACAATGTGATGACAGAACCTAAAGAAACAGTTAAAGTGAGAAATAGAGAAAAATTTAATGTAGTTTCTTAATTCAAATCAACAAAGAAATGGAGTATACAATCTTGGTCATCAAGAGCTACACAGAAACTTTGATAGAATCCCAGCCACGGATTTATATTTACATTTCTTGAATGTAAACTGGAGTGGAATTGCAAAGGAAACTTAAAGGAAATTACAAAGTTTGGTTGAGCATTTGAGAGGCTCGACTCGCTCCCCAACCCATTCCCTATTATCAAATGCCAGCCGCAGTATTATATGTATATTAATTGAATTCAACTGGAATGAATTGCAAAGGAAACTTATAGGAAATAGCAAAGTTCGGTCAAGCATTAGAGAGGCCCGACTCTCTCACCAACCCATTCCCTAATTTTCTGAAGGCTTCTGAATACCCAACTCCCCCTATTTATTCAATTTGGGGCGCAGTTGAATGTTATAGGAAATTCCACAATTACCCCTCCCCCTATTTAAACTACCTGACTGGGATAAAGAGACATCCATGTACTGCAACTTTGAGTTAATCCCTGCACTGTCTAGCTCGTCTAACGCACCTAAAGAGCATGGGGGTCTGTCACACTTTTTCTTTCCCAAGAAGGAAGAGAAGAATAAAAGAAAGGAAATAATAACTAATAGAAGCTATAGTATAATTTCTTTGATTTTGTTCTACAATTGAATCATGGAACAACAGTGAAGAAACCTGCATAAAAGTCCGTGATATGGTGATCCACACAACATAGTCGAAAAGGATTTACAAGAAGTACATAATTTGTTGCCAAAACAGAGTTGATACTATTGACTTTCAAAGAATGATAGAGCATCTAACCCACTCTATAGCATAGAAAAACAAATTTGTCGCTATCATATTTCATGGATCACATTTCACTAGTGAACAAGTAACAGACATTTAGCACATTAACGATACTAAACAACCTAAACCTTTATCACCAATTGAGGTTGGGTACATGAATTTTGTTACACCAGTACATTCCATTTCTCGTTACATCTACTGCAATATCTAATTCTTGCAACCACAATGGGATAATGTTGGTATTACCTCTCAATCTTCTAACTTATGCTATTACAAATATTACTCTTAAGCACGAGATTCTTTTGGTTTATGCGATAAATACCACAAAACCTAACTCATCATTCCCATAATTTAGCATCACAACCGATGATGACTAAGTGAAATTGACAACATACTGATAGGTGGTGTGAAAAAAGTAAAAATACACACTTGTGACTAGACAATAAATTGATCTCGTATCAACTCAATCATATGCATAATATCTCCAACCTTAAGCAGCTATCTATTCAACTAGATCCACAAAGTTATAAACTAATTCCGTCCAAATCCTCAGAAAAATAGAAACTTGATAAATTTTCGCCCTTTGAGTTTTCATATTAAATTACTTCCAGCATTTGAATGAACAGATCCTAGTGAACATAAGAAACCCATACAAAACAAATCATAAGTCAGTAATAATAATAGAGAGGAGACTCTTTCAAGCCAAAAAAAAAAAAAAA
>CAIGRE010065397.1:0-10844 GCA_903798275.1 Fraxinus angustifolia subsp. syriaca
TTTATTTTTATTTTTGAAATTTTAACACTATTTTTTTACTTCGGCAAAAAGGCATGTTATAGCTTGTGAATTTTGGCATTAAAAATCGTGTATCCGTTAATGTCAAAATCCAATAATAGTTCAAATATGCGAGTTTTTTTTTTTTTCAATATTATTATTTTAGATCGACTTACAAATACATTTGTAAAACGGCACTGAAAAATCCAACACAAGTCGTTAGTCGGGCAATTTGAAACTCACCAGACAAGCATGAATATGCATATCTTAATTAACAGTGAATAACTGTAAGTTGTCTGTATCAATTGACTTGTATCTGCTATTGCTAAATGTCTATCTATCTCTCTTCGACCATATTTGATAAGATGCATGCATAAGATTTTCAGTCAACATCATTGCTTTATCTATAGTTTTGTCATTTATATCCCCACCACCCACAAATACTGTGCGAATTTAGGCCGTGGTTAAGTTTCTATTTTCTTTGATTGGCATTGTTGACTTAATATAGTAATATACAATAGAACCTCCATAATAATATCGATAAATTAATAACATTTGAAGTATATAATTCCTTGGTTGTTCTTGGTTTAGAGTTAACGTGCTAAATTAATAATTTGTTAAATTCGTGAGATAATACATTATAAACAGTTATTTAAATCCTACATAATTTATAAACTTCTTGTATAGTGCTTTTGAATCCATTACGAAGCATTCCTAAAATATATCTCAATCACGGTTTATTTCTTTTTAAAATTGATGTCTCCTTAAATTTTATTTCTGATTTCTCTTAACACGGTAAGAAGTTCTCATGCAGTTTTCTCGTAGTACAACAAAGAATTGTTCAATATCATCATTATTTAGAGAACTTTTTGCAAAATGGGTTTCATAGTAGAACTATCACCTTCAACTTAATCATTTTGATCTTTTCTTCTGACATTCAATGTTGACCCGAAAAATGGGATGTTTACATGGATCTTGTATGAGGCAGCTACAGCATCATGAGCTTTAGGTAATTTGAGGGCCTTGGCTGGAGAAAGCTTGTATTAGCTCTCTGAGTAAAGAGCTTTAGCTTATTTCTCTTATGTAGTACTGCACGCTCATGAACTTTGGCCATTTAGGCAGTGCTTCGGAGTAAGGGCTTCAGCCATTCACATGATTTTGTTAGTCAAAATCCAGTTAGGTTTTTGTTGACTTTTCTGTCTATGTAGATTGTTACGTGGCACTTTGACTTGAGTCTCGGCTGTGAGGTGTAACAATATTTCCTCAAGTCTAGGCATGATTATTTATATAATGCATGGACTTTGTATATATATATATATAAAACTTGCTATAGAGGGCACTTTTTAACATACCACAATAGTTCCCCAAGCCCAGAGCATAAACATTTGTATTGCAATTAGAATTTAAGTGTACCTAACATGTGCAAACTATTTGGTAAATGCTATTCGAAGTTGTCTACTTAGAGATATTTCTCTTGCTGGAATAATTTGGAGGAGTGTCAACGAGACGAGTTAAGCCAAAAGATGTTAATTTCGAAGTGCATTTGCACATCAGAGGCCTGGTCCGAACTGGTCAAAGAAAAGTGGCCCTGACCCCTACTAGGTCTCTAACTTAGTAATTACAAGGAGCCTGATTTTAAAACATTTGAGGAATACGAGGCGTCCTCAATTATTGCATTCAAATTATTGCGTTCAAATTATCTGCTGAAGCGGCTCAACTTCTCATACGTGCAGTCGTCATTGCATTTAATGCGTAATGATGGCTATTGTGCACACATCCTGCGAAGTTCGGGCGCATGTGGCAGTTATTTTGATTTGGATTGTAGAAGACAAAGCTACTAATGTATCAAGTGGCTCAAATTAAAACTTCAAATTGACGGTCAGACGATCCGGATCTTCATCCAATGGCCGGGATTGAGAGCCTCTGCCTATAAAAAGCAAACATTCTCGGCAAAAATCACTTTTGCCTTCACGAAATCAACCATCTTTTTGCAAAAGTCTCTTAATCTCTTTTCTTCAAAAAACTCTCAAGTTTTCCTTCTTCTTGGAGCTTTCCATTTTTGGGGACATTCCATTCTTCAACTTAACTTGTAAGTTTTTTTGTGAACTTTTAACTTTGAAAATTTAAATCAATGGCATCTTCAAATTCCGCTAGGGGTAATATAGATTTGAGTGAGGTGGCGACTGAAATGGGGGTTCAAATCACAAACACGGCAGACTTGGTCCAAGCCATTTAGGCTGGCAAAGTGTGCTACCTTTTGGAGAGGGTAGGAGAAACAACGAAATGGCTTGGTGGTAGCCAAAATTTCTTCCTTTGTTAATCCAATGCACTCAGCCAACCTTAGGGGGAAGTACCGTATACCCTATGACATCAAACTCCTTTCCCCTACTCTTAATGAGACAGCCCGAAAAACGTAACATTTACGTGGACAACAGATACTGGGTACACTCACGCCAAATCAAGCATCGTTGAAAAATGGAATGAATCGTGAACACGGGATATACTTTACGGCGAGAGACAAAAGTGTTTGAGCTCCGGTGAGTAAAACAAGGGTGATTGCACTAACAACAATCACCAATCGGATACCAATGTAAATCAACTAAACGATTGAACTCCAATATATAAAGAGAGTGAAGAATGTATATTAAGAGATTACAAGATGACTTGTTTTATTAAGAGTACAAGAGCCTAAAGTCCAAAAATCCAACCATTTTTCATTTACAAAGTGGCTCTATTTATAGTACGTCGGCCTACGTGGTATCTATTGGATTAGAGTTACGTGGCTTCATCTCCTTGACTGAGACTTCCCATCACCATTTATCATACAATTAATACATTGACAATGAGTCAACTACCATTTACAACAAGGCTGGCACACTTAACATTCTTTATTACAAATGTTGCATTAATTACTTCTAAAGATTGCCTAAGGATCTTTTAGGAGGCAGCTTCAGCATCATAAGCTTCAGGTAATTTGAGGATCTCTGCTGGAGGAAGCTTGTATTGGTTCTCTAAGTGAAGAGCTTCAAATTATTTCTCTTATGTAGTTTTTTGGACTCACAAACTTTGGCCGTTAAGGTGGTGCTTCGGAGTAAGGGTTTCGGCCATTCACATGATTTTGTTAGTCAAAACTCAGTTAGGTCTTTGTTAACTTTTCTGCTTATGTGAATTTCTACGTGGCACTTTGACTTGAGTCTCGATTGTGAGATGTAATAGTCAACATGAAGTTGTGACATTTTCTCCTTGATAATTCAAGAGGTCCTTGAGATCCATTTTATTACAAATTCACCTCTTTGATTACATTTTGCAGTCCTTGAACTAAATAAGTTATTTAAAGAAATAAGGAATGCCTTGATATAATAATTAAAAAAAATGTATCCCAAGGCTATTATTGTGTCGAGATTTAACTGTATTAATTTTGTTGATATTCATAAATGGGGGAATTGTTTATGACGAGCACTAATATTTTGAAAAGAAAAAGAAAAATGGATTAAAAGAATCAGTTCAATTATTTTATGATATTGGAGAACAATTTTTACACCATCTTTTGTTAGTCCACTCGTAGAAATTTCCCAATTATGGTCGAGATTCCGACTTTTGATGGAGAAATACTTAATTTCAACCATTTTAGACATGTCAAGTTCGATGCAAAACACATGGTCGAGTGAATTGAGTAACAGTTGGACTAAACAAGAAAAAACATAAATTACATGTTTGATGTTCGAGCTTAGATTTGAGCCCATAATATCTTTTCGGAGAGGGAACAATGAGATGGATTAAACCTTTTTAGTTTAGGACCCAAAAGCCACTTTTTAAGTTTTAATGCTAGTTTTGTCATTTAGTTTATTCTGGATTCTTTATAATTTTAGTTCATTTAGGTTAGGTTTTCGTTTAAATTTTTATTAATAAATGATTAATTCTTTGTTTTAGGCATCTTGGAATTAATAAAAAATCTTGATTTTATCTTTCATCCTCTGGTGGATTGCACATCTTGAATTTCTAATTCCGCGCTACTTCAGATTTACGAACGGATAAAAAATTCTCGGTTTACCTCTCAATTTCAACCTGAATCAAGATTGACTCTCCATGTGAGCCTCATTTTGACAGTGTAGACGTTTGTAGTTGTTTTCCTCCACCTAAAGTCGAAGCAAATAAACACGAACAAGATTAATTGTTAGTATTTTTCTAATTTTGTGGTTTATAACACGGAAAAGCATATTCCAAGAAAGTGGAAGATTTTTTAATATCAAAGAAAGAAATAGCAGCTCGAGTTGCCAACAATCGAGTACTAATAAAAAAGTGATTAATTTACTCCAAGCCTCGAGTGTCATCTTTGTTGTCACTGTCAGGTGTCTATCACCACCAGAAGCCAACCTCTGGGTAGTGTCGAAGCAAGAATCGGGCACCAGCCCAACACCTTTTTCCTTTCGATGTGCTAAGCTGCACTGGACCTAGCACATTGTCTATACAAATTTTACATCCCTAGATAAGAGTAATCTCATCCAACTTAGCTATGATAAGAACTTGGATGATGTTTAATTAGTGTCGATCCACGTACAACGGATGAAGCCCTCCATCTGAAGCCTTCATCGAAGCACGTATCATCCAAAGTCCTTTCACCAAAGCTCCCCAATTTCTAAAGGTTTCTGATTAGAGATGATTCCCAAGAAGATCTTTCGCGAGATCTACGAAAAGTGATTGATGTGACAACCTGCAATTCAAACAAGTTAAATCCAGTCAACCTATTAACCAAGAGTGCTGACACAAACTATAGGGTGGCTCCCCTTTCCCAAATACTCAACTAGGACAAGTGGGTAATGGGATGACTCCCAGTGGTCAGACGAAGCCACGCACACTTCATCCAACAGTTACGACTTCAACTATAATACTATAAATACCCTCTCTTGTATCATTTTAAAGTTGATGCAATTCCAAATACCAAAAGTTATACAACTATTCTCACTCTAGTCGTGGCATAATATCCGTAGTTTGTCTCTACATATTCGAAGATGTTTTCTTCAAAGGTTATGTTGTGATTGTTTAACTCTGGGGCTCGAACATTTTATTGGCTTGCGTCCTGAGGAGCGATTTTCTTTACGCGTGCCAATGTATAGATGTGAGTGGGGCCCGGTTTTTATGCTGGCTCATTTTCAGGAGTAAACACATTTAAAAGTTAAAGAAAAATAAGACAATAAGGGAAAAAATAGTACAATGTATAACTCGTTGATGAATTAATAATGGAGACAATGGGCCTCCCTCTCACTCAACTTCGGCACTTGAGCATCTCCTTTCTTGGTTCTTCTCCAAAAACAATCTCACCGTAAACCCCATCTCCTCCATTCATCATCCAAAATCGAAATATCCGTAATTTCTTATTCTTCGTTCAAGTGAAATCCTATTACAACAAGAAGTCGTAGCTCTCTTTGTTTAATTACTTTTGATAGTTAATAGTACATGAATAGTCATTTAATCAATAACAAGAATTGGTTCTTTGATTATAATATATTTTGTGATCGTACAAGATTATATATGGATGAAACGTATGGCCTTCATTCCGCGAGTGATTACTCGGATAAGGCCTTGATGTCACCGGAGAACCTGATTATTCCGGCGGAGTACGCCCTGATTTTCTCCGGCGACCATCACAGCTATCCCATATCGGGATCGACCGAGAATATCAACTTCCCGTGTTCAGTGGCAACAGAAGTGGCATCTATCAATCCACAAACAGAAAAAGGAAAACCTGAAGATGAACATGGACATGGTTCCAGTTCGATCAAGGCAAAAATTGCTTCTCATCCTTCATACCCAAAATTGCTCAATGCTTATCTGGACTGTCAAAAGGTTCAGCCTGATCGAAATTTATAAGAATCAGTTGCACTGTTTATAAGCTTTTTTGCTTTGTTTGTTCCTCAAGCTTTCGTAATAATAAGGATTAGGTCAGAAATATGATTCAATCAAGATTAAATTTTGATTTAGAAAGTGTTTTTCTACGGATATTTAAAGTTTCTGTGAAGACCATAACTTTTGATATACTTCTTGAATTTAATTTATGTTATGTCTGCAATAATGTTTTACCAAAAAATAAATAAAAAATAAAAATAGGGTTTTGCTACGTAAGGGAAAGAAATCATTAATTCTTCAAACTGGCAACTGGGCTTTAGATTTTACTAGCAATCTGTTATTTTTCTCGTACAATTTATATAATTTCTACAGAGTAAAATTTTCAATTTTCAGGTTGGAGCACCCCCAGAAATATCATCTTTGCTCGACGAAATCAAGCGAGAATATGAGTTTTGTAAGCAAGATGAACTTTCCGTTTGCTTAGGAGTTGATCCTGAGCTCGACGACTTCATGGTCATCCTCTCTCCCTCTTATACGCATGTGCACACAAAGCTTAAATGAGTAAAGAAGACTTGAAAATTCAAACTAAGATTATGAGATAATGGACAAATTTCTTTATTTCAACTTTGCCTCTTAACACTATTTTATTCTCTAATCAGTTTCTGTACAAGTCATTTCATGACTGCACATTAAAATTCATATATATTGGTCTTGATCTTCCAATTTGTCTCACTATAAGAGATCTCTTAATTCTTCTTTGCATAGGAAACATACTATGACATACTGGTGAAGTACAAATCAGATATTTCAAGGCCTTTTGATGAAGCAATGTCGTTTCTCAGTAAGATTGAAACTCAACTGCGCAATCTTTGCAAAGGTACGTCCTTCGAGATTTCTTTTTAACCCCCACCCCACCGCCCAAAATCCTGACTCAACTTAAGAACACCTTTATAAAAGACAACCCAGTTGTTCTGTAGCAAGAAGGAATAATCAAAGGCCAATGAATAATAGCTTAGAGCATTACCTTATAGAAACCCTAAAACTGAAAGAATCTTGGGTTCGGGATTGTTTTTTCTCCCACACGTATAAATTCTTGGATTATGCTAATTGTACATATAAATTGTACATAAGGATTAATAAAATGACGTGGAGAAAAGAATAAATCAAAAAGTTGACCGTATTTTAAATTGACAAATGATAGTATCATATACCATTGTGTAATTTCTTATATAAACTTAAATGTAGTAAGATTCTAATTCTTTGGTTTTTTATTTGTGTATGGTGCAGATTGTTTTCTGACTATTACACGTGACCTCTATTTCTTGTTTGTTCAGAAAATTCTAGCATATCTTAGTGAACAGCCAAGGATGTTTTGGTTGAAACTAAGTGCACAACCATTATTGCAGAAAAAGTTTTTTAATAGTGATTTTTAGAAGCATAGGTGGTTAAAAAGTAGAAAAAAAATTTGGTATATTTGTAGAATATTTTATTGTATGAATGTGTGACTGAAAATGATCTTGTAATAAACCATAAAATAAAGTAATGAATGTCAAACAATCATTATAATCAACTCTTTTTAAACTCAAGTTATTAGAAGTGATTTAAATTTAACTAGTTGACGAGTATGTCGAATTCATTTTTTTTTTAATTTTACCATAGGTTTGACCAGGCTTACATTTATAAGCTTTACCTACTTCGATACTAAACTAAGCTCTCGTTTGACAGAGATTAAAATTAAATTTTTAGTAAATTTTGATTTCGATAAAAGTTAATAAAATATGTAATTGAAAAGTTGAGATTCTCATCTGATAAAGTTGTGATTCTCATCAGATAAGTATGTCATTTGTTTGGCAAACCTGAACAGTACAGCAGTTTCCTTTTTCAAACAGCATCACTACCCGTACTCTAACTTAAAATTTGGTACTTCATTCTTTAGATAGTTAGCTCGGTCTTGGGTGTTTTCCTCGGCATTAGTCTCTGATCTGATGAGTTGGGAGGAGACCTTCGGTCGATCTTGTTTAAATGTAATCTTCAACGTGTTCCATTACGTGCAATGACTATATAAGTATTGATGTAATCATGCTTGCCTGCTTACTTTTAAAAGGGTTTCAAGTTCCAACAGATCATGCGTTGGCCTCAAACGTGAATTAAAGATGGGAAATAAAGATTGGGAAGTGTCTAATTCCCCATTGGTTGGTTATTAAAGCTATGTCTTGTGAATTACTTCTTAATAAATAATAATTATGTGTTCTTAAAAGTAAATAATGTACTATCACAAAGTGTTAACTGTTCATCTGAATTAACTGTTTCTGCCAACTTTATTTGCTGCTGGGTATCCAATTTATTCTTTTGTCGGAAAAGATATAAAACAATAAATAATTTGTCGCTTTTGAATAATTTAGATCTTTAGATGAAATGGTTTATCGTAGTATCTAATTTACATAAATTCCACGTTCAGGTATCACCGTTTTCTATTTATCATAATCGTGGATGTGTCAAGTTTTGAGAAAAAATAAATTCGGATTTGTATCTTTAAGGAACACGTTTAAACTTTAAAAGCATTTTAGAGGAGGTATTATTTTTGAAGTTGTGAAGCCTAATTATTTTCACTGCGAAGAGTCAGTACGTAGATGGAGCTCTATAAGTTTTATAAATTTCTTTTCATTATAGCGTATTATTGTAACAACGGACGATAAGTACATAGTTTCACATTGAGTCGAATCTTTATAAAAATTGCATGTTCTTGTGTTTGTTTTCTCTCTTCGATTTTATTGCGTTTGATGATATAAAATTAGGGTTTCTAATTCTCAACATTACCTACCACTTTGCTTTGCATTCTTTATGATCTTTATTCTATTAATTAATGAGTATAAACTTTACTTAATGAGTGTGCAAAGCACAAATGTTTGCTCAACTTAATCTGTAAATCACTAATAAATTTTAAAAAATAACTCAAAGTTAGATTAATTTATGCAGAAAAAGCTGCTGATCTTACCTTAATTTGTATTAATGTAGATATCTGGTAACAGCCTTTGAAGTTGAATGCTAATATGCTGTCGACTAAAATATATCATTAAGGTAGAAGAGATTAAGTTTAGGCATATGATTAGTTCTTTAACCGTTTCAAAGTACAGATTAACTTTTTGGGTGCTGATGTTATATATTTCCTTTGGTAGATGCCCACGTGTTTGATCTCTTTTTTTTTTTTTTCCTCTTAATTTGTACATGAAAGTGTACTTAATTAATTTAGTTTCTTTTAAGATACTATGGGTATCCACCTGAATGTCGTATTAGCACAATTTCACGTGCATCTTTCTTCATAGTATGCATCAAATGTACCAAAACTATATTTGATAGACAATCGAATATAGCTCTATATATAGCATAAGGATTGATCTAATGGGATGAAGTTGTCATCTCATTAATTATGTTTTTGACACTTCGACACATCATCTCTTCATAGTAAGTGGGAAGATGCCAATATCATCCATTTACCATGAAGAGGTGATGTGCTGAAGTACCAAAATTATATTCGAGAGACAATCGAGGAGATAGCAAAATCGGAATAACAGATCTTGATTCTTATTACACGATGTAAATTGTGGTTCCTGTGTCTTTATGTTTTAAAAATGAGAACAAAGTGTTGTACATAGGACTTTTTTGATTAGAGCCTGGTGGATTAGTTATATAGTTATTACCCCTTAACAAGGAAAAACTGTGCATGAAACTTACAAGTGCTTGTTGACAGCACCTGTATTATTGCATTTTTTTTTCTCTTTTGTCAACTTTCAATGAGAAGATGACACACCTCTCGTAAATCCGATTAGCTTTCCCATGTGAACCATGCATAACTCTTCATTATATGCCTTCTTTTACTGTAATAATATGCGGTCTCTTGTGTAGAGTAGATGTTGGTAGGGTATGCCTAGCTTTAATGGGGGAGCCCGGATACGGCGGGTGGTCGAAAAACACATGGACGCCCGGGGTTTACGCTGCCGGTCAGTCCTTTTAATTACACACACGCACACGCTCTTCTTGTCAGAGACTAGGAGCTGCATATAATGCTTGTCCTATCCCATTCAAAAAATTTCCTCTTTATGGATCTTTATTCCTTGGGACATCGGATTTTTCAGGTAGGCCCAAAATAAGTTAATTTCATTTTTATCGCTTTTTTTAGAAAGTAAATGCTCCAATTTAGCGCTTGCTTTTTGAAAGAAAAAAAAAATTAACTTTTAAGCTAGAACAACATGCTAATTTAAAGCACTTAATTTAAGCATAACTACTAATTTTTTTTAAGATTCAAGCATGTTTAATTGCTCTATTTCATGAACATAATATTCCTAAAATTGAATTGAAGGACGTGTAAGATATCATGTTTAATTGTTGATGTCATAGAATGTGCTCGTGCATTGTTATATACGATTTTAAAAATAAACGACTCTATTATCAAACAAATTGTAAGTGATCTCTAGTGAATTTGAGTTTTCTTGTAAGATTAAATTCTTAGGAATTCACTGTTATATATTAAGAAAATCCATTATATGTCATGTTTCATTCTCTTTTTCGTTCATGTTGATTTGACATAATGTGGACCGTTAGATGTGAATTCCACCAGATAAGGTGGGTATTGGGTAAACCTTATGGAGCCCCATATCTGATATTATATGCCCCCTCCAATTGTTGGCCCCTACCTTCTGCTCCAGCACTCTTTATTTGACTAAGAAATTGCTACCCATTATTTAGCCCATGTTGACAACCATTTTTATTGGAAAAAATAAATCTCAAACTCATTATTAATCACAAGCACTTTAAAAAATCGTTCAAAACTCATTTTTTCATATATATAATGGTCGTGTTATACATACATAATAATTTATATAATAATTTACATATACATAATGTGATGACATGGATTGGATCAGAAATTTTCAACTAAATAAAAAAAAAAAATTACCCACTCTCTTTTTGACACATCTTTTCTATATGTAAATCATTATGTAACT
>CAIGRE010065399.1:0-10954 GCA_903798275.1 Fraxinus angustifolia subsp. syriaca
AGACATTTATGTGCCTCTCGGTAAACAAAATCGAGTACTGACAGGTTTTACTCCTCTTGTGCTGAAGTGTTTTGCTAGAATGATTTCGGCAACTGCCTGCAAGAATTAGAATATGCCATCAGATTCTTCAAAGGTGATTCATTCGTAGTTTCAATTCACCCGGGAAGTTAAAAGTTGAAGTAATTACTGACATTCATAACTCTATGCATAAAAAGGGGAAAAAAAAAATATGTGCATTCTCACCCTTTGTTCAGTCCGAGAAAGATAAGGTCTCTTTTCTGTATCATGAGACAATCTCACTTTCCCCCGCTTCTCTCCTGACTTGGTCCATTCTTTGCTTACATTAGCATTATTCCACATCTCTTCCATGTCTTCAGGGGAGGTCCTCGAGTCCCAAGTTATTTTTTCAGGGTTTGCTCCTTCATTAGAAAGTAAATGAAGTGCCCGTATGTATAGTTATATACACTACATAGAATAAGCTCTTAAAATTAAGCAATACACCCCATTTGATTTGTCTTAAACAACTGAAAACTCTATGCCATAGAATTAGTGCATGGACTAGGAAGGTTGAGGCATTTTGTTCATAGTCACCAACTACTACAAGACCCAGCCCAACCAAGAGTTCTCAAAGTCTAGTATCAGAGCTTCTATTACAAAAAACAAAGCGTCATATGTTGACAATTAAGATCTTTCAACATACCAAGACCAAGTAATGCACAACAAACTAGGTACTACTACTATTCATGTAAAATATTTTATGTTGGCTAAATTTTTTAACATTCAAAAGTTTCCTAACTGACGTTAATTACAGAGTTAGTTCTACATTAAAATCAAGAATGCTCAATAACTCTAATGAACTATCCTAATACTTTAAGAAATTTGTTTTAATATGCATAAGATGTTAAAATTCAAGACCTAATTTGGAGAAGAATGTTAAATAAAAACGAAGTTTATCACAAGAGCAATACCTTTCCTTGGAGAAACAGCTGTAGCAGAAGCTGAGGGAGCATTAGGCACCAGAGCAACTTCAAAGACTTTCCTGCAGAAATAGTGACACGTTATAGGTTTAAACATGAAATCATCCACAGACCCGCGAAAGGATTATTTTGACACACACCCTTGTTCAGAGTATATCAAACTTTAGGATTCTATTGCAAGATATACAAAAAAATTGTGGGTACAATTATGTTCACGGTGCATGTGCACGTCCGCTAAAGGAGAAACTTTTATCATCGAAGGGTTGAAAAAGGGAGGACTGTCCTTGAGAAGAGAAGCCTCCTTGTTAGGTAGCTGGCTTGATGGAATATCTTAATTGCTAAATCCCTAAATCCCATCAATGGAAAGACCTAAAGAATATAATCATCATGGGATAAAAGCAGGTACCTGGTTGGAAGAGTTTCCTTGACAGAGAGATATTTTTGCCAATATTTTAAAGTTGACTTGTGAGTAGCCTTCTTGGTACCTCCTTTATAAGCCCTCACCATGAATTCTTCACTTCTTTCTCTGCAAATATATATCTTTAGTCAAATTGTGAGCCCAGAATTGCTATATCGTAGACAGCCACATTGAGTGTGAAAGGAAAAATACATTACTATTAACTTACATTTGCTCAAAGTTTGATAACCATGTAAGATAGGCTGCACCAAGATATACATTTACAAAAGGCTTGTATAGAAGCTTAGAATTCCCGTCCACTTCATAGGTCTGGTAAGAGAAATCTCTGCAGAAAAGTCAATTAACTCTCTTTTTTCAAGCTACAAATGAACAAATGGAATCCTCAAAAGAGGCATTTCTTCTCAACAAACATCAGAACTTGAAAAAATATGTACCCGACCAGCCACTCCACAGTTTTTGGTGAGATTTGCATGATTCCCTTCATGCAATCTTTAGATTTCTTGTTGTACTGTGTGGCCAGAGGTTGTCTACCACTTTCAAGTTCAGCAATAGCACAAAGCATCTCCTTTTGAATACGAGAATGATATGTCAACTAGAAACCTAATAAATAATAATAATAATAATAGCACCAAGTGATCTAAGAAGTGCTACCTAATCTACAAGTAGAATATCATACCGAATCAATATGAGAGACAAAATGCCTTCGAACAATAATTCCTGCCACAGCCTGCAAAAGCAAAATTCTTGATCTTAAACTATATTTAATTTAATTGCCCAAAAAAATGCTTACTTTTGGAGGTTGCCTGGCTGTTGATGATTATGGGCCTAAATCTATGATACATAATGAGTTTTATTTTCAGGACATGTTTAAAAAACATCAACAGAAAGAAAATTAAATTGACATTGATGAGAAATTGACAGTTGCTTTAGAATCATAATTTCTAGTAGCCGATAATAGAGCAATCACTGTAATACCACCTCTTCGAATTATTGACCATGCTGAACTCTCATTTTTCGATCCTCATGTCCAACAAGGAACTTAAATTAGGGGCCAGGACCAGTGATATAACTTAGAAATTTATTCGTTTTACCTTCATCTCAGTTTGCGTTAAGTAAGGCTGACCATCAGGATCACGTGAGAGGTGGACCTTTGATCCCATAGTCTCTCCAACATTAAGCCATTCTTCTTTCACATCAGGATCCATCCACATTGCCTCTAAGTCTTGTGGATCCACACAATCATTCCAGTATTTGAAATTGACGGCCGCCATCCTTGTAATTCACTAAATGCTTCTCATGTCATCTAAAATTAGGGTGGCCAGTATTAACAAAATCTATTAGTTACCAAGAAATATGAAAATTGATGTGAACATTTAAAAAAAAAGAATGGAAGGCAGCATCGTGTATCGAAAGGGATCCATGTTCCAGTAATTGGGGTCAAAAGATATGCTTTTTGGTCTATGAAGATAGGGTTGTTTCTGTGTTTCTTTCCTAACTAACAGGAAAAGATCCTCAAATGGGAAGGAGGTTATTGATCGAGAAAGCCACTAGAGCTTGTTAAATGCAATTCACTTCAAAAGATAGTAGTCGGAGTCGGTATTATTTTAATACATAGATAATAAAATAATACCTTCTCCCCCAATTTCTCTCTATTATCTCCCTCTTCTTCTCTTTCTCCTCTCTCTTGCTCTTTCTTTCTCAATCTTGTTCAATTGCGTTCATTGCATACTACGTCACTGAAATTCTTAATGGCATTGGTAAAGAGTTGACAAATTACAAAGTACAATCATAGACGACAACGAAAATTCCAAAAGCTGAACTTTGATCAGGAGGAGCTATATGATCAATCTGAAGGTAAAAAATTAAGAACATAATGGAAATTGGGGCGAATGAAGCTTAAATTGAACTGGAGTGTCATTATCAATTAGCATTGACCCCATCAAGAGAGAGATATAGAATCATTTGTGAAGAAATTTGAAGACTTTAACGTAGGATGTGAACAATAGATAGTCGACTAAAAACACTCGACCCCGGAAAATATGTAGCTTCTAAAATAACCAACTTACAGATCATATAGAAATAGCAAGGTAATGTATTTGAACAGAAAAGCAATTTTCTTATAATTCTGGCAACGTATAACAAAATGCTCTCGGACCATTACACCCCTCCAGAATTTCTAAACCAACTGGCAACTGGTATTGGGTCTTTCTTCACTTAATATTCGAAGGAGCAACTCCTAATTCTAATTGCTTTACTATTTCATAAACCGAGATTTTATTTTGAGCAACTTCTAATGATTTCTCAGAATCACTTCCAGAAGACCACCGGCTTCGTCTCAACCATTTACCAAAATTGTCCCACGTTTCTGTCAAATAGCATTAGAGTTACAAAATTAGCCGTCAACCATGATTGAGCAAGAATTTTGATATTCCATCCCTTGGGACAAAATCAGACATTTTTCGAACCCAAAGCACAACGAGGCAGAAGATTGTGAACGTTCACTACACTATCAAGCCAAAAACCAGAATCCAAAAACCAAATATAGGCAATTTCCTCTACTCTGACAATAATAGATGAAATCAAATTCACATAAAAGAAACAAGAGAACAGCTGTTAATCCTGGTTGAATGTTGGGTACCTTCATCATTGGATGTGTGCCAAAAGGACCCAAATTGAGTAGAACGGAAGATAGTTTGAATTTATAAATTATGAATAAGAAAATTCTATCACATTGCCTTGCATATTCAATTATTCATCAACTCCTCAATCACAGAAAAAGACAGATATTCAAACAGAAAAAATTAAGCCCAAAGAAGAGAAGATAAATGCGTACCAGAGATGAAAACAGGGAAAGAATGAGGCATGGAAGTCTCCACAGATTTTGAAAGTTGAAAGACAAAGGGAAGGAGGAGAGGAGCCCTTCTATTCTTCGGAACCTGTCCCCGGAGAAAATGGAGGTATTCCAGGCTAATCGAATTTCGTAGTCAAGTGTTATATTGTTGAATGTGGATCGAAAATTGGGATTTCTTATTTTTGGTTTATTATTGGACCAATTCAGGGAGGGTGTACGAGGTGACACATGCCGTGTTCTCCAGCCACTCGAATCAAAGTAAATTCAACAGCAATGGAACAAAGATTTGTCATCAAAACTTCAAAACTGACTGTGGTTCCTCATTCCTGGAGTCCTTAACTTTTGCGAAATAAAGCATTTAGATTTTTATCCTGCCGACTCTTTAATTCCAGTGATTCCAGTGCAAGTGGTGTTGGGAAATTTGATGACTTCCATCGAGGGAACGGATAATAAAGCAACGAACCAGAAAAATGTAGATCACCATGAAAGAAAAGAACCAAACACCAAACCACGAAATGGATATGAAAAGGATATATTTGTCACCTCCTAGATTGAAATAATGCTTACAGGGATTAAGACAAATGATTTGTAGAATTTAAACAAGCCCCGTAAAGTGTTATTCTCCAAAACTTGAAGAATACCATAAAGAAGAATTTGAATTTAATGAAGAAAATTGTGATTTTCTTGTTGTTTTGGAGTGATTTTTGTTCTTCAATATGGCTATGATTTTTGTTGAAATGTTAAAATTAGCCTAGGGTTATTTATGCCAATTCACCTCTTTTCATTCTGTTTTATTAGTTAGGAAATGTATATATAGGCTCCTTCCATTCGTTGTAAGTTCACGTTTTCATTTTCAATTGAATGAATTCAGTTTTTCCCGCCTTCCATCTCCATCAATCTAGAGTGTTCCTTTGCATTTCAACATGGTATCAGAGCGAAAAGCTCCTTCCGTATGGACGCTGTTGTCTTCTTCTTCTTCTTCTTCTGAATCATATCAATAATAGATGGCGAAAGATTCTAGTGTTCAAGCAAAGGTTCAAAGTCAATTTGAGCAGGCAAATTCATTCATCGAATCGTTAGCTGGAGGAGATGTAATTTATATGATCATTCGGCTGATTAGTGATCCAAGCAATCCTTGCTATCTTCACTGTAGAGATAATACTAGAATGCAATTGATTTTAGTTACTCTTACTTAGGAAAATTACGCGACATGGAGTAGAGCAGCAACCATGACACTCAGCGTTAAAAATAAAGAAGGTTTTATTGATGGATTATCATTAAACCTTCTCAAGATGGATTATCCTTTGTACACTGCTTGGAGGAGATGCAATCATGTAGTTTCATCTTGGATCATCAATTCAATTCCTAAAAAGCTTTATCCAAGTGTGATGCACAAGGATTCAGCAAGAGATATATAGATTGAACTCCGTGATAGGTACAGTTAGGGGAATGGACCTCGAATCTATGAATTGAAGAAGCAAATTGCTTCAATTTCTTAGGCGAACAGTTTGGTTCATTTCTATTTTAATAGGCTCAAAGGACTGTAGGAGGAATTGGAGAATTATATGCCTGGTGCTGATAATACTGAATACAAACGTGAGGATTAGATGATGCAGTTCCTCATGGGTTTAGATGATCATTTTGCTGATGTTAGAGGTCAGATCCTGCTGATGGATCCATTACCTTCGTTGAATAAGACATTTGCTCTCGTTTTACAAAATGAGAGGTAAAATGAGATAGTTGCTAATAGACAAGGAACACATGATGCTGCATTTGTCGGTAAAGCTATGTAGAGGTTCTTTAATTAGAGGTTTAGTTTTGCTAATCCTTCTCAGAGAAGAGAGAGACATGTCTGCAATTACTGTGGTATGCATGGCCATATAAAAGCTAAATGTTACAAGTTAATTGGCTATCCTCCTAATCATAAAGCTAGCCAAGGAAAACCTCTTATTGTTAATGCTGTAAGCCAAGTACATCATGGCCAAACACCTCATAGTGATACCCCATAGATACTGAACTCTTGTTCACATCTCGCTATTACTCTAAATCAGTATCAACAGATATTATCTATGTTGATGCCTCAATTGCAAAGTCAAATCACTCAGAATCAGAAGTCTCAGGATATGCCTATATCTTCCTCCACAGATCCTGATTCATTTGTTTTCTCAGGTAATCAAATTCAGTTCAATAATACCTCAGTAGCAGATAATTGGATCATAGATACTGGTGCTTTAGAACACATGGTGTTTTCTGTCAAGCATTTGGATGTTGTGACTACTGTTGTTGGTGCTTCTGTGAGATTACCTAATGGTGATGCCGTTGAAGTTACTTATATTGGCAAAGTGAAGTTGTCTCCCACTTTGTGCTTGAGCAATGTGCTTGTTGTGCCATCATTTAAATTCAACTTAATTTCAGTTAGTAAATTGATACTTCATTATAACTATTATATGATGTTTTTCCATGACTCTTGCTTTATTCAAGATCTTTCAACGTGGAAGATGATTGGGGTAGGCAAAATTAAGCATGGACTATACCATTTTAAACAGCCTCAGTCCCAAATCAAAGTTCAACCTTCACACCATTATCTACTCAAAGCTGGTTCTGATAACTTCAACATCAAAAAATATGCTGCCATTCCTAATGTTGTCTTTAGTTCTAGCTTTCGAATGTAATAAATCTACTCCTATTTGTAATACCATCGATGATACTAATGTCAAAATGAATATTAATATTTGGCACTGTCGATTAGGGAATTTGTCTGCTTCCAAACTTCTTCTTTTGCATAAATCTATTCCTAACATTGATATCAATAAGGATTTACATTGTAGTGACTATCCCTTGGCCAAACAGCACATACTACCTTTCCCTAACAGTGACACTAAAGCCTTACAAATATTTGAAATCATCCATTGTGACATTTGGGGCCCTATTCTTTCACTTCCCTAGATGGTTCAAAATATTTTCTAACTATTGTTGATTATTATAGTAGAATGACATGGACCTATCTTATGAGGGACAAATCTCATATTAGAACTCTCATTCAATCCTTTTACCATCTTATTCAAACTCACTTTCAGTGTAACATAAAGATTATCAGGTCTAATAATGGCTTGGAGTTTAAAATGATTGATTTCTACCTTTCCAAAGGAATTATCCATCAACTCATTTGTATTGAAACTCCACAGCAAAATGGTGTGGTTGAAAGAAAACACCAGCACCTACTTAACATTACTAGAGCCCTTAAATTCGAAGCTAATTAACCTCATCATTTTTGGGGAGATTGTGTCCTATCAGCAACACACATTATAAACAGAACACCTACCCATCTGCTTGATAACAAATCCCCTTATGAAATGTTATTTGAAACCACAACTTCTTACAACCATCTTAAAGTTTTTGGGTGTCTTTGCTATGCCTCAACTTTGAAGAGAAATAGAAACAAATTCGATCATAGGGCTGTCCCATGTGTCTTCATTGGCTATCCATTTGGAATGAAAACCTATAAACTTTTCAATATCAAAACTAAAGTTGTATTTGTGTCCAGAGATGTTTCATTTTGTGAAAATGCCTTTCCTTTTCATCACCCTACTCTTTTTACTTCTTTATCTAAATCTGATACTATTAATGAACCTCATTCTGCTCTATTTCCCAGCATATCTAATCCAAATGTTGATGAGTTTACTCCAATGTCTGTTTCAGACAACTCAAACATATCAGCTTATCCTAATTCTCCAAATTTAGCTCCATTCTCTCCTACTGTTTCTCTTTCTTTACCTATGGAATCCATTAAAACTCATATACAGATAATTCATTACCTCCCATAATACCTATAAGAAAATCTACTAGACCAAAACGTGCCCTTTTATGCTTACAAGATTATGACTGTAGTCTCATGCCTGAGTTGCCAATCTCTCAATCAGACTTTATGAAGAAAGGTTCTGAGTGTGGCAAGTAGTATCCTATTGATGATTATTTGGGTTATGATGCGTTGTGCCCTAATCACAAAAGTTATACTTTGGCTTTGTCCACTGCTTTTGATCCCAGAAACTTTACTGAGGCATCACAACATCCTGATTGGGTTGCAGCCATGGAAGCTGAATATCATGCCTTGGTCTCTAACAATACCTGGGATGTTACCACATTCCTTGATCATAAGACCTTTGTTTCTTGTAAGTGGGTTTTCAAGGTTAAAATGAACTCTGATGGCACAGAAAAAATGAAGAATGCACACTTAGTAGCCAAGGGATTCACTCAACAGGTTGGGTTAGACTATGAAGAAACCTTTTCCTCGGTTGCAAAATTAGTAATTGTTAAAACTATGTTGGCAGTTGCAGCCACTAAGCAATGGCATCTTCACCAATTAGACATCAATAATGCCTTCTTTCATGGTGAGTTAGATGAGGAGGTCTGTATGCTTATGCTTCTAGGTTATGAGCAGCATGGGGAGCAAGGTGAACAGCTGGTTTGCATGCTAAACAAGTCTATCTATGGGCTGAAACTAGCCTCGAGACAATGGAACATGGAGCTCACTTCTTATATTCTGTCACAGGGTTTCAGACAGTCAAAATTAGATCATTCCTTGTTTAACAAAATAGATGGCTGCTAAATAAGCAATTCAAGTTAAAAGACTTGGGAATCCTGAAATATTTCTTAGGTCTTGAAGTGGTAAGGAATTCAACAGGAATATCCATTTGCCAAAGAAAGTATGAGTTGGATGTTCTAACTGATGCTGGCTATCTTGGTGCTAGGCCAGCAAATAGTCATTTACCATATAATCTGAAGTTGAAGAAGGATGAAGGTGAGGCTATTGCTCATCCTAATGTTTACAGAAGGCTTGTATGAAGGATTTTGTACCTAACAATAACTAGGCTAGACTTATCTTATGTTGTGTAAGTCTTGAGCCAATTCTCCAGTCGCTAAAACAGCCTCATCTGGAGGCAGCCTATCATGTTTTAAGATATCTGAAGAGAACACCAGGGCAAGGGCTATTCTTTCCTAGCAAATCAGATCTCCAGCTCAAAGGATACTGTGATGTTGATTGGGCAGCATGTTCTGATACAAGATTCACTTCATTACTTGGCAAGATGAGAGTATTAAACATACACTTACTATCTTGAGGGGGAGTGTTGAAATGTTAAAATTAGAATAGGGTTATTTATGTCAATTCACCTCTTTTCATTCTATTTTATTAGTTAGGAATTGTATATATATATATATGCTCCTTCCATTCATTGTAAGTTCACGTTTTCATTTTCAATTGAAAGAATTCAGTTTTTCCCGCCTTTCATCTCCTATCAATCTAGAGTGCTCTTTTGCATCTCAACAATTTTTGTATGTTTTCAACATCATTATCATCATTATCATGATCTCAAACCACCTATACATAGCTAAAGACATGGTTATACGAAGTGGTGCCAAAAAACCTTCCAAAGCAACAAAATATTTGAACAAAACGGTCACTAACGACTCTTTTGGCTTTCTATGCAGTCGCATAGTTCTATAGCAACTGCATAGTTCAATGCTTTGCAGGGATTAAAATCTCTGCCTTGGCCTATGCGGTCGCATAGGCCAAAATTTGGCCTCCAAAATTGATTTTCATTCCACATCCGTTTTTTTATCAACTTTGAACAATATTTTCGACAAGTGGAACCTTACTGGAATGAAAACTTTCAATGTTATAGTCTAGATCTGACACAAACATTGACTCCATTGGNTGATAAATTAGTGATCAGACTTGAGGATCAATACTTTTGCGTTAAAATATTAAGATTTTATCAATCCAGCCCATGTTTGTTGGTTTTTTTTTTTCTGGAAAAAACCTAGTTTTAAACAGTAATTTTTCAAAAAGTGTGTAGTTTAAAAATAGAAAAAATTTAAATATATATATAGAATATTTTATTATGTGAATATGTAGTTAAAAATGGGCATATAGAAAAAAGAATTTTGAAATAATAAAAGATGAACATGGACTCGATTTCATTAACTTCTTCAAACATTTAGCTGTTTTTATATTTTTTAGAATTTTGAGATTTTGTCAATTTAAAACTCCAGACTCGACTCGTTTTCTACATGAACTTGGGCTTTAGAGCCCACAAGCCAAGTCAAACATGGCTCGTTGCCCAAAAGTGAGGCTTAGTTTGACCCATGCCTTGGGCTCATCACGAGCTGAGTCGGCTCACGAGCTTGTCGATTTTTCAAAATCTGAAAGTTACCAAAAAATTAGAAATTCTCATAACAAATGCTATAATGAGATTATTTTGCACGATAAATTATGAATACGACATGGCGGATTTACGAATTAAAGAAAAAAAAGCAATTATCATGAAAAACTTTGGCTTGAATTTGGTTGTCAGTTCATGACGGTGTTTGGTCTTCCATAAAAAAAATTGCGTTGTATTCAACACTTGTCATGTCTTCTTTGCGCTCCAATACTCAGAACGACATGACTAGGGATGACAATGGTTCGATTAAGCCAAAACCATAACCGTACCACCAAATTTTTGGTCATATCATAACCACGAAAGTCGGTTCGGTTTGGTTCGATTAATAACCATGAAAATAAATTATTTTTTATAAGTCTAAACTCCAATCGTCAAATTGAAAAAAAAAATTGTGAAGAAAAGTCAATAAAAACAAAAACGCAATACTAATCCAATTTAGCAAACAATATCCCAACTTCCAAATGCAAAACTCGAATTTAACAAACAA
>CAIGRE010065409.1:0-12991 GCA_903798275.1 Fraxinus angustifolia subsp. syriaca
AGAATGTGGAAGAGAGTGAGAATTATTGTTGAAATGTTGTGCGAAAAAAAATTGGAAATAGAGTGGAATATTTTTAGAGTAAAAAAAGGAAAAAAAAATTAAAGTGGCCAAAATGGCCACTCCGAACTTATACAGTGACCAAAACGGTCACTGTAGTGCCGAATCGTGAGCCTATGAGAATGCTCGTTGGCTCGTCTCACGAGCCGCTCACCAATGGGGAGAGCCAGCACACTCGGCTCGGGCTAGTCAAAGTACGAGCCCTAGTCGTATTTTTACGAGTTGAGTAGCCGAGCTCAGCTAGTTTGGCACCTCTAATTGAGCAACAACATTAACCTATGTTGAGTTCATGCTTACACACAATTTATAAACGTTCATATAATTTTATTTGCACTAATCATTTATAAAACACTTTCATTAGACAAGGAGATGATATATGGGTTTAAGAATAGATTAAGCTTGTGATGATGTGATCCATGTTAATGACAAAAATAAAAATAAAAAAAATTCTTGAAAGTGAACCATAGAAGCGGTAGAATGACAATAAAGATAGTTTTATTTAATGCTCTGTCATTTTCATTACTTTTTAGTCGTTAGTCATTATTAGTTTTTCCTTATTAAGCCACTTTACGAGGAGTTTGGTTTGGATGTAATACATCTCAAATCAACACACTTAATTTTCCAGAAATTGACAATTATTATCAGACTCAACATGATTTTAATCTTATTTGTGTCCTACTGAAACTCGCAAGGAAAAATGCCAGAAAAACGTATCTTGAATTCCGTGGATATGACATGGACTTCATTCGTGTGGTCGTTTTGGTCGAAACAAAATTGTTGAAAAATATCCCTGTTTGAAGAGATTGTGCGGTTCATAGCTTGTAAGGAATTCTAACCGTACGTACACACTATCCACTGCCCTTTAGGGAATCAGAAGAAAACAACAAATCTAGAGCAACTGTGCACTTGCTTTTCACTGTCACTGTCCTAAAAGTAAACCGTCCGATGCTAATAGTAACTGCACAAATCAAAAGTCTACACTATTAATTGAATATACAACGCTTTTAAACTAAAACAATGCCTCTGAAGGGAAAATGTACTGAGATTTTTTTCATTGTAATTTTATTATGGGATTACGTGTTACTTTTCAACAAAAA
The DNA here is from genome assembly GCA_903798275.1 of Fraxinus angustifolia subsp. syriaca. NCBI lineage: Eukaryota > Viridiplantae > Streptophyta > Magnoliopsida > Lamiales > Oleaceae > Fraxinus > Fraxinus angustifolia. The sequence goes on from CAIGRE010065409.1 coordinate 1,155, forward strand.
TATCGGTCAAGCAGTTAATAAAGTTTGACATGTGTCAGGTAGGTATTGGACAGAATAAAAAAGGTGCATTTATGAAAGTTCTGTTCATCTATGCATAAAATGTACAATGCTATGCAACTCTATTTTTAGAAGAGTTTAAGGGGAGCTGAAGAATAATGGCTTCTAAACCAGGGATTCTCACCGATTGGCCATGGAAATGTCTTGGTAATTTTAAGGTACCATCTTCTTCATCATTGTTCTCCGTTTATCTGCATAATTCATTAAATTCTTGTGTGTTTATGTGTGCTTTGCTAATTCATTTATCTATTTTGTTTTGTGGATTAAGTACCTGGTATTGGCACCTTGGGCAATTCAAGAAACGTATTCGTTTATAGTGAGTGATGAAAATGAGAGGGATCTTTCACATTTTGCTATATTCCCATTCTTATTACTAAGAATGCTGCATAATCAAATATGGATTTCGCTATCTCGCTACCATACTGCGAAAGGTAGTAACAGGATTGTTGACAAGACTATTGAATTTGAGCAAGTTGATAGAGAAAGAAACTGGTACATACTTTCTCAATCATCAATTATTCTAATTTAGTTTTTCCATTTTTGAACATTATGGTATGAGCCTGGAATGATTTGTAGGGATGACCAGATTATATTTAATGGGCTTTTGTTGTACCTGGGTGGCATGTATGTCAAAGGGGGTGACCATCTGCCATTGTGGAGGACAGATGGGTTAGTATTGACAGCTTTGCTTCATGCCGGACCAGTGGAGTTCCTCTACTATTGGCTACACAGAGCGCTACATCACCACTTCCTCTACTCCCGCTACCATTCCCACCACCACTCCTCCATCGCCACCGAGCCCATTACTTGTAAGAAATCCTTGAAAAAAACAACACCCCTTCTATGACTACATTATTATTTCAGAAATTAAAGCACAATGACATGTTAACTACCTACATCATTTGATAATTTTTGTGATGTGGCAGCTGTGATTCATCCATTTGCAGAGCACATAGCATATTTCGCCCTCTTTGCGATCCCATTGTATACATCTGTGCTAACTGGGACGGCTTCCATCATGTCAATGGCGGTTTACATTATCTACATTGATTTCATGAACAATATGGGTCACTGCAACTTTGAGCTCATTCCAAAATGGCTGCTATCCACGTTTCCCCCTCTCAAGCATCTCATGTATACACCTTCGTAAGTATATCCCTACCCTCTCCATTCTTGTGATAACTTGTGGTGAAATGATGTTTAAGTGTATATGCAATACTTACAAGTAATTATGTAGTCAATATGTCTTATGACTGAGCATGAACACATAGAGCTAATTAAGCCACCATTTGATGGAAAACTTTAAATTACTTCGAACCATTTTCATTTTGGCTGATGTGTTATAAAATGATACTATTTGGACAAACTCTGTTAATTGCTCATTATCTAATAGCTGTAACCTTCTAAGACCACTTCACCCCTACCCCATTCCTGTCTCCCTGTTTCCCTGTCCCCTTCTCCTTTTGTTGTTGTCCTAAGCAATGTAGCAATGGATGGGGAGAAAGAGGGGGACATTCAATGAATAGTAACAACAATAATCCATAGACTGGTATAATCTAGTAATTTTATCAATTTCTTAATGTGTTAAGATTTGAATTCAGCTGACTGCATATATATCTGGTGATGTATACAGGTTCCACTCACTGCATCACACTCAATTTCGAACCAACTACTCACTTTTCATGCCATTCTACGATTATATCTATGGAACGATGGATGAATCCTCAGACTCACTACATGAAAGTTCACTTAATAGGAAAGAGGACACACCTGATGTAGTTCATCTAACACATCTAACAACTCCCGAATCCATATATTATATGCGTCTAGGATTCGCGTCCCTGGCCTCTAAGCCTCACAATTCGACGTGGTACCTTTGGTTACTATGGCCAGTGACACTTTGGTCCATGATGGTAACTAGGATTTATGGACGCACATTTACTGTGGAGAGAAATGTCTTTAAACATCTGAAGTTACAAACCTGGGCCGTTCCAAAATATAAGATCCAAGTAAGAATCTCCGCATCAATTTATATATAGACATGCGGGTATTTACATATTTTTGACATTATTAATTTCATGTTGTTGAAGTATTACATGCAATGGCAAAGAGAGTCGATCAATAATTTGATCGAGGATGCTATACTGGCAGCTGAGGAAAAAGGCGTTAAGGTGTTGAGCCTGGGTCTATTGAATCAGGTAAGTCAGTCTACTAGAAATACTTTCACTTCCACATCACCAAAGAGTCACGTTTTAATTCTTTATGTTTCGTAAATATTGATCCCACAGCAAGAAGAACTCAATGGAATTGGTGAGCTCTTTGTAAGAAGACACCCCAAGCTAAAAGTGAAGCTGGTATCTGGAAACAGTTTAGCTGTTGCTGTTGTGCTGAATAGCATTCCAAAAGAAACAACTCAGGTGGTCCTTCGAGGAAATTTGTCTAAGGTTGCTTACTCCATTGCCCTTGCTTTATGCCACGGAGGAATACAGGTATGTTTGACAGTAAAAAGTAACTGACGTTGAGTTACATTGCACAAGAGGATAATGTTTTCTTGTATGTTTGGGCTTTTCTTGCTATTTGTCATTATAATAGGTAGTGACACTACGGGAGGATGAGTATAACAAGCTTAAAGCGAGGCTCAGTATTGAGGCTGGAAAAAAATTGGTCCTCTCTAAAATCAATGCTCCCAAGGTGAGATTTCTCTCCTCTTCTGCATTTTCTAGTTTCCCACATCTGCTCTGGTGATTGTCAAATTTAACTAGTATAAAGCGTTTTCATTTACAGACATGGATAGTAGGAGATGGACTGAGTGAAGATGAACAATTAAGGGCACCAAAAGGAACAGTATTCATTCCATTCTCACAGTTTCCTCCCAAGAAAATACGCAAAGACTGTTTTTACAACAATATACCAGCAATGTTGGCTCCCAAGCATCTTCAAAATGTTGACTCTTGTGAGGTAAGTACAATAAGGATAAAAACTTAATTTCTTCACCATTTTATATGAAAGATTTACTTGTATTTGTATGACAGAATTGGTTGCCAAGAAGGGTAATGAGCGCATGGCGTATAGCTGGAATACTGCATGCTTTGGAAGATTGGAACGTGCACGAGTGTGGAAACGTGATGTTCGACGTTGATAAAATCTGGCAAGCCAGTCTTGACCATGGGTTTAGCCCCATTATGATGTCCACCGACTCAAAGCTGTATTAGATTATATTATGAACGCTGAGTTCTAGTGTTGAGAATTCTGCAAGTCTCTTTGTGGAATGAGACGGAACTGCATTTTGACAAGAGAGAGAAAATATATGTTGTTGGAAACTAGTACAAGAATTAATCGGAAAACAAACATTTTCTTTAATTAAATAAATTATAATTTTTACTAGATGTTCACTTGTATGCTATAATTAAAAACATAAATTTAAAATTATACCTAAATTGATATTCAATATCTGGATTCAATCGATTCACAAACCTCTAGCATTTAATTCGCAAACTTGGCACTCCCAACCTTTAAACCTTCTATGGTATTCTCTTAAGTATAGACTACATGAAAAACTAATTCTCAACTTGAAAAATCAAGAAAAAACAATTTTCCTTATTCTCATTGAGCCAAACAACACGTAGGTTTTCATTATGTTATATCCTCCAAAATTGCATTTATACTAATAAAGACTTTCATATCTAGAAGACTACAAAAATAGTACCCCCTACCCCCCAAGTAGCTTTACAGCATCCTACAAACAAACAAACACATTTCGGACCAAGAGTTCGACTTTTCTATCTTTCCCCCCAAATTCATATGTAACGCAAGTTTGGCTGGCACCATTCGAGTCCTGGGAATAACTAGAAGGAGCAAAGTTAAGAATATATGTAATTGTCTCCAATGCATATTCCCAAATGAGATAGGTAGAGTTGAGAAATTCATAACTGTCTTGACCATATCTAACAGTGTCATGATTTTTCTTTCTGATACGACATTTTGTAAGATGTACCAAAGCACTCAATTGAGAAACTATATCATTTCTTATCGAGTAGTCCCTTATTCTTCAAAGAGGTACCCACCACTTCGATCTGATCAAAATGTCCTCGTACTCTTATTCAAATGTTCCTAAACCTTACTCTTTGAATTTCTACTTTAAGTCGTTAGGTAAATTTATCTAATCTAGAGTAATAATCAAGGAAGGTAATGAAATTCTTGTAGTCTTCTCTGGCAAGTGTATTCATGGGTACACACACATCACGATAAACTAATTCCAATACTTTTTGACTCTATGTCCTTTTGTCAAAAAGGAACTTTAGATCTTAATATAGATCGAATCTACAAGTACACTAACAAATAGATTGCACATTAAAAAAATAAACGTTTCTCTGATTTTATGAACAATCAAAAACCCTACAAGACGTTTTAAAATCTTAAATACTAAAAGAACAGATAACGTACTGGGCCAGCAGTCACTTAATGGGTTGGGCTACGAAGAAAAATAAATAAATACTGAAAATAATGAACTAAGAAACATTAAATGCCATTTTGACTTGGCAACCGAATTCAAATGTTCAAAATCCCTCATACATCACAACGAAGCCGTGAGTTCAATGGGAATCATCGCGAGCTTTCCGTAATGGGGTCATGGGCCCAAAACGGATATTGTATGCAAAAGTTAGGTAATTTTCTTCGAACGCCGACCATTCATACGTTCCAAACACGCAATTGCATGTTCATTCACATTAACCTCATTAGATCTTCTTGCCTATTAAACAATTTTTCTCGATTAATCGATTTCGTTTTAAAATAACTAAAAATTGATTAATCGATGGTTATATGACTTGTAAATTACATGGTTTTATTGTATGTTGTTAAATGGCAAAAACAAGCTATTAATGGATTGATTGAAGAAGCAATACTTGAAGCAGAAGCACGAGGCGCCAAGGTGTTAAGTTTAGGTCTTCTCAACCAGGCAAGTTATTGCAGTGCTTGATCATCTTCATTTTCCTTATGTTAAAATTTTATAAAACTCTAATTCTTAAGAACTTGAAAATCTAATTTATTTATTACCTAGATCCTCCAGTCAAATCATCAAAGGAATTATTTAATGTGGACTCATTGGGAAGGATTCTTTATTACTGGATCTTGATTATGGATTTTGGATTTTGAAGATCAACTATAATCTCTTCATGTTTGGTTTCTTAATCTTTAATGTTGAATATTGTCTTTTTTGGTTCTTGAATTCTTGTTCTCAACTTTAGCTACGTGCTCCGTAATCTTGATTGTCTCAATTCCTTTTTCTTGATAGTTGATTTCATGTTCTTGATTGTTGGTTTTGGATATTCCTCTTCAATATATTTTTTCATGTATTCTTATGTTGATGGGATGGCACATAGAATGAGAATTACATACGAATTGAGGATTATAACTTTATTTATAGTTTTCATATGTATTAGACACATCATCAAATACAACTCTAATGAATCCAATCTTTACACATATATACTCCACACTTTATTTAAATGCCAAAAACCCAATAACTTAAATTCCTCATTAGATTACTTTAAATGAACTTAACTTTAAGATAACATTTATAAACAATTAATTACGACCCACATGACAAATTAATATTTTCTCAACACCTCAGTCACAAGAGCTTGCACCAATCAAAATTCTTTTGTTTTGCTCTTTTCGAGTACTTTCGCAATGAAGAGAGAAGCTTCGTTTTGCTAGAAAATTCACAAACTTTTTGCAAGTCCTAATATTTGCAGGCTAAGGAACTTAACAGAAACGGAGCAATTTACATTGAAAAGCACCCTCACCTAAATATTAAGGTGGTAGATGGAAGTAGTTTGGTAGTAGCTATCGCCCTTAATAGCATTCCAAAAGGAACAACAGATCTTCAGAGAAAAGCTGTCCAAGGTTGCTTACTCCATTGTAGTTGCTTTGTGCCAAAAGGCTATCCAGGTATGTTACAAAAAGCAATTTACTTTTATCCAAATATTTGAAGTTGAATTCAAGACTTGATTACATTGGAGAAATGAAATATTTTACTACACGACGCTTTTCTTTAATCATGTCCAATCCTATCCAATTCAACTTGCCGAAAATGACTTGATCGTTGTTTCTTATTTCTCTCATAATCTCTAATGAGTGTGTGTTTGATGGATATTATTAAGAAAAGAATGTATTCTAAAAAGTGGTGGCAATGGCACAAGCTTGTAACCTCACGATCCGAGTAGAGCCCATGAGCTTTTTTATAAAAAGTTTTTTGATTTTTTTACTTTTTTCTTCACATTTTTTACCCGCACATGAGCTTGTGAACTTTAGGCTTGCGGGACGAGCTCGATGAGCAGAGCCTTGCTCGGCTTGCGGGCAAATCCCCGGTTCGTGCTCGTCCTGAAATGAGCTCGAGCCTTCCATGGGCCGAACTTTGACAAGTCGTTGAGTTGCTCGACCATTTTGCCACTCCTAATTCTAAATAGTGATATGATGAAAATATGTGATTAAAAAATAAGAAAAAATTATTGATGTGATGGAAAATATTATTTTATTGAAAAATGTGTTGTTGAAAATGAGTTTTGAGAGAATGTATTTTGAAATAATGTGTATCAAACATGGGCTAAATAATAATTTATGGCAGGTGAGTACATTGTATGGAAGTATGAAGAGCTTAAACTAGCTGCGAAGTCTCGTAGTAGAGTGGTGCTCTCAAAAAGCTATACTCAGAATGTAAACATTTCTTCCTCAATTTATGCTTTGTTTAATTTATGTACCTGTTAAAATGTGATGATTGATGATGTTAGATATGGCTAACTGGAGATGAACTGACAGAAGAAGAACAAATATTGAGGGCACCAAAAGGAGCATTGTTCATCCCATTTCGAAGTTTCCCCCAAAGAAAGCGCGTTACGACGCCTTCTACCAGTATACTCCAGCTATGGTGGCTCCACCATCGCTTGAGAATTTGCATTCATGTGAGGTGAGCCACTTCATCGCTCCATCTCTATCATTTCTCGAACTATCATCCATTGCAAGCAAAATTTGCTCAACCCCCATTATAAACTTAAGATGATTTTTGTGCAACTACTTATTTTTGCACCATTGATGCTCTGTTTGACTTAAAACCTGATTTGATTCATGTGGAACACTTTATATACAGAACTGGTTGCCAAGAAAAGTTATGAGTGCTTGGCGTATAGCTCGGATTGTACATGCCTTAGAAGAATGGAAAGTGAACGAGTGCGGGGAAACCTTGTTCGACATCCACAAAATTTGGCAAGCCAGCCTTAAACATGGGTTTCGACCTTTAATGTTTTCGACATAATTAAACATATATTTTAATATCTAGCCAAATAGTTACACTCAACAAAGTATATATTGTTCACCTTGTTTCATATAGTTCGTGCTACATTTCCTATTTCCTATGTCCTTAGACCTACTATTGTTAAATACATCAATTCAAAACTGTCTTCTACTCGCTTCTTCAATCGAGTTTATTTTTCATCAACGCCAAGATCGAGATCAATATAATTAACTCATAGAGGATAAGTGGATAACATATACTTGTATTTATATTTTTATTTCAACTATTACCTAAAAAAAAAAAAAATACAATACAAGAGATCGAAAACGTTAAAAAATAAGTAAAAATCAATGAATAATACTATGATATAATTACCTAAGAATCACACAACATTGTCGCGAGCTCATCATTAAGAGGATTACATATTTTCCCGAGTAAATCCTCAAGAAATGGAAGAATCTGAGAAACAAAACTCCATCGATTCTCGTTGTGAAAAGAAAGCTGAGAAACTTGAGTTCTGCACAACGGGCATGTGGAATGGCCCTTAAACCATGCATCTATGCACTCAACGTGGAAGCTGTGGTTGCACTCCGGCAGTTTCCGGCACATCTCGCCGCCGTGAATGTCGTTAAGGCATATAGCACAGTATGAATAACCCTCTTTCTTGCTGTCATTCAAGTCCAAAATGGCGGCCGAAAGGCGACGTCGAGGACGAGTTTTTTTCAAATACAGACACCAAATGAAGAGGATGATAATAAAGAAAATCGGACTCAAACTGCTTGCAAAAATCCCTATTTTCTCCATGAAAAATAATTGGATCTTTCTGCAGGTTTCTTATTATTGAAATGGTGATGTTTTCATGTGTGTATATATATACACTGTGTGTGTGCGTAATGTGAAAAAGAAAGAGTAAACATGGAAAAGCAGGTCCTACACGTTGTGAATTCATTATTATTGAATGACTTCTTGGAATGGAATGCTTATTATTTTACAATAATTTAAAGTTGAGGTCCCATTTCTTTAAATTAGTCTGAACTACCACCGATAAATATTTATTTTTGTTTAATAAAGAATGGTTGTCTTAAAGGTACGTTTGGCACGAGAGGTTAAATATTCCAATATCTTGGTGAATTTTCCTACTATTTTTAAAGTAGTGAACAAATATTCAAGTCTTTTCTTAAACAAATTTATCGAACTAGAATTAAAGGGAAAAAAAAAAAAGACGGTTGTGATCCAACCTCGAGTTCTACCTATATAATTGAAAGGAAAATTTCATACGTATTAATAGTTGAATTATTATCTGATTTATAAATAAGTAAATCTTGTACCTGATTTTTGAACTACAATCTTTAAAAATCCGCCCTAGTTTAATTTCCACATAATTAACCGTGTTTGTTGTAGCTAAATTTTTTTAATAAAAAATTAATTAAATTTGTTGTTTAAAAATTGTGAGTTTCATAAAATGTGTAATTAAAATTAATTTTTTTGTCTAATTTTTAAGCTATATCAAACAATGACTGTTCTATAATTATTTATTAATACTCTCTTGACAAAATTAATTATGAAGTCAATAATTGGTTCGGATCTAGTATGGTTTAAAAATAAATTGGACTATGTCCACCCTTAAATAATAGAAGAAAAATTTATTTATATCAAACCAAATGTGAACATTAAATTTCTTTTTCTATTTAAGTTGTGGGCTCATAACAAACACGACCTTAATGACATATGATGAAGCTGATTAGACAGATTTTTTTATCTCATTGGAAAATATATATTTGTATTAGAAGTCAACAATCTCTATCTTAGACTCTAATGTAAGGTCATGTTGCGGAGTTTACACGCTTTCACTTGTAATTTGAGAAGCTACTTATTGACGGAAAAGCGGTAATCTAAAGAAAACTAGACCCTTGTTTGATGGCTATAAGTTATTAAAATTCTTCAAATATAATTAAATAAGAAAAACGTCGTAATTTAGAGTGCGTTTGGTATGGATTAAAATCAGATTAAAATTGAAAAATTAGTTGTTGTTGTTGAATTTTATTAGACGAGTGTGACAATAACAACTATATTTTTAATTTTAATGGACTTAAAATATATACCAAACACACTCTTAATGTAGTCATATTGCTTGGCACCAATACATTACCCGTTGGTGGCAATGCTTGAGTTAAGCATGTTATTAATCAAGGGTTTTAAAATCCTTCGATGTAGCTATGCTCGAGCTCCTACTGAAAGGGAGCTCTTCAATGCACTTAGAAATATGGATGACATCGAGGCGGGTATGAGACGAGTCGATCATTTTCACTCTCGTCCCATCGGATATTTTTGTTATCTTGCTCCATCCACATACCGAGTTAAAACGGGATCGGGGTGGGGCGGGACAAGACAAGTCCCTTACCCCATTTATCGCCCTTTTTTTATTTTATTTTAATTTTTGCTTTTATTTTATATGTCTTTAATTAGTAAATATTATTACTTTTTTACTAATTTGTTAAAAGCAATGCATATTCTCTTTCAAAAAGGATGATAAATTTATTATTTTTATTCGATAAAAAAATTAAAATTTGAAATTAATTTTAAACGGGACAGGTAGTCCCCGCCCTGTACTCGCTTCGGGGTAATGACCCTCTCCCCGTCCTCGTCCCATTTACCCGGTTAGACCGGGACTCCCCACCGTTTGGGAAGAGCTAAAATCCATGTCCTGAATTGTGGACAGTGATAATAATATCTTTTAAGTATATAATTTAAAACACTGACTGACATTAAAGTGAAAGTGTATTATTGCGACCTCATTTTTCTAGGGAAAGTCCCCTTGTACATAATGGGGGTTACCGAATGGTGTACCCTCTCACAATGTGTGCGGGTCCCATGTGTGTTTTAAAATGAAGGTTCGTGATCCTCACCTTCTAATGTGAGTGGAGTGTAAATGATTAGGTAAAAAATTATGTACATGTAGCATAATCATAAATTCACCTTATTTAACACGAGAAAATACACACACAACTATACCTGACTTAAATTAGCACCACTAAAGTAGTGAGCAGTGAACCTATATAATAGCTGTCTTAGGTTGGTAGAATAGCCAGGGTTCTCCAAATTTCTTGAGAAATCATATGACGGTGGAATCGAAATAAACAATTATAGTGCAATTTCTCTAGACTCTTTCACAGTTAGCTACAGAAGAAGGATATGGAAATAAATTGCCCACATATCTTCATAATCTTTTTTCTCATATATCTTATGGCATTTCTTTATTGCTTTGTTCCGATGGCAATTCATAAAACAATATATCTCCGGTAAATAGGACACTAAATCACAAAAAATTATTTATTTTTATTACATGCTAAATACGCGATTAATTTTCAAAAACAGCGACAAGTCTTGATCTTATAATCTTACATCAGTAGATACTATGTCTATCTACTTGATTAAATTGTTAGATAAATCTTATTTTCAACAATTTCCAAAATCAAAATACTTCCATACCGATCTAGGGAAGGGAATAGGCATCCGATAGTGCTTCAGATTCTTCCACAAATGAAGCTAGTTGGAATTTTTCTCCCGTTCTGTAAGGCCTCCCCCTCACATTCTCCACCAAACCGAGCGCACTAATCCTTTTTGATAGACCTTCCAACTTGGCACTAATATTTTTAATCTTGGAAGCAGTCCGGCGATCAAGCATGGAATTATAGACAGAAATATTAGTACAACAAGTGGGGATAAAATTCCATACCTTACTGGTGCTGCCTTGATTTTCCCTTGATTTGTCAAGTGAAGCTTTAGTGATCAACTCATCCACCAAGGCACCAAGATCATAAACCAACGATTCTAGATCCATCAGCCACTCATGCACATTTGTGTTTCTTCTTTGCTTGTTTTCGGCATCGGTAAGCACGGCCTGGATCATCAACAAAGTTGTGCGCCAATCTTTCAGCTGGGCATCGATTCCTAGACGTCGCAGAAATTCCAGAAGCTCACCAGTAGCCAGCTTCTCAAGCAAAACCATGAGATATGAACATAGATCATCTTCATACGAGAACCCAACCATTGTTATCTTTTTTATAACTCAGAAAGAAAGAGATGAGAAAGATGAATGCAAGAGAGATTGACTTGTATATTTGAAAGTTGTCAGAGTGGTGGTAGTTGGTGGCAAGAAAAGTTCAAAATAGTGTTATAATACAGGAGCATTTCTTCCCTGTGAATAAATGCTCCTGTGCGGAGCATTTCTTCACGTGGTTCCCTGTGAATAAATGCTCCTGTGCGGAGCATTTCTTCACGTGAAGAAATGCTCCTGTACGGAGCATTTCGGAGCATTTCTTCCCTGTGAATAAATGCTCCTGTACGGAGCATTTCTCTATAATAATATCAAAAAAATAAGTAAGAAAAGTTAAGACACTGTTCCCAATCGTTGCCTCTTTTTGTACTTTATTATTATTAGGGATATTTTCACGAATGAAAATAATTAAGGGTGTGAGTTGAAAAGTGT
>CAIGRE010065428.1:0-11814 GCA_903798275.1 Fraxinus angustifolia subsp. syriaca
TCTCCATTCATTTTTCAACAGATTGTTGGTGAAAAACAATGGCTTGGTATTTTTCTTTAGACTGGAGCAAAATTGGAGAAAGATTTGGCAGAATATAGGCCATAGTTTTTATCTTGTTCAATTTTTGGCTACAGAAGAGTTATGGTTTTGAATTTGGATTTTTAGTGGCTTTGGACATGGCCAGGATGCTCCAGTATCATGGACCGGATTAGGAATAAAATGGCCTTTTTAGCTTACAACTAATACTAGTAATTTTTTATTATTTCAAATTCTTAAATATAATATTTTAAAATAAATCACTAATAAAACTAGTAGTAATATGACTTAAATTTATTGTTAAGTAATAATTTTCGAAAGTACTAAAATACATTATTTAAAAACAAATCACTTATTTTAATAGTTACACGCCATAATTTTCTATATATGTTTCAAACAAATCATCTTATACACGGAAAAACTCTTATACAATTTTCTAATTAATCCCACCCTAACTAGAAATTCATAACATCAATTTTGATTGAAGACGTGAATACCATTTAGTAGATCTATTCATACTAAAATAGAGTACTCAGAACAAATCTGTCTTGTTTCTCATTGCAAATTGGTCATTGAACTTCAATTTATTTCAGACTCATAATTGAAAATCCTACGTATTCATGTCATGACTAGACACAGATGCGTAGAATCTTTAGTTAAAATATTAAGTCAGACGTTCCAATGAAATATTTTCTAAAATTTAATGATGGGAAATTAAATTTCAGTGGCTAAAGTTACACTGAGTGCAAACTTCAAGGACCATGAGTGAAATTAACCCAATTTCTAGCCCACTCTCTTTTTGATACCCAGGCATCTAAAGAGTTCATCCTGCCAAAAATACAATTCTACAGTTAAACGAAGGCATACAAGTTCCTACCTCTTACTCCCCTGAAATATCTATATTCCTCATTGCAACTCGCGTGCGAAGAGGATAAAGAAATAATAACAAGAATAAAAAATCGTCGATCCAACATAATTTAAAAGGTGAAATTTGAAAAACCAACTATTTATTTAATAACTAAATGGCAACCGAGTCTTTAACCAGACATAAAATAGAAAATAAAAGACATGGCTAACAAAACTTCGTTGAATCCCAAGAATTGACTCTAAAATCACTCCTATATCTCCACTCTCCAGAGCCAGATAATAACAGGTGGTTCATATACACCATGCACTCCCAAGAATTAGAAATTTTTGGAAGAAAGCTCTAAAGAGGCGCTAAATACAAGTGTCCAGTCCTGCAGCAAAGAAAATAACAGATACACAGATCTGTTTTAAAACTTAATAGGATATAGTATGACTTGCGGACGACTAAATTTCAGGCTATTGTATGATTCCTGGATCATCAAATCTACATTCTTACTGAGAAATGGATGTTGATTAACCAAAATTTATCAAAGATGCATCTATACTTGTACACATTCAAAGACTCGTTCAAGCTATCTTCTGAGCAAAAAATGACCATAAACTCACAGAAGTATGCCTTTCCCTTATTGACTACATAGAAGCTAATGTGTTGATCAAATGAGTGCAATTCAGAAACCTTAACATCGAAGTAATATGATTGTTTATTCAAATACACATATTCCTCCTTATCAACACACACACATCAATTGTAGAAAATAGTGTCTGGTTCAGGGCCTCAAGTTTTTAGAATCTTACCTATGAGAAGCTCTAGAATTCTCATGAACTGAATGGAGTGAGATCAATTTGAAAGCATTGCTTCCCCTTGCTGACCCTCTCTACAAAATACATAAATAAGGATAAAGCAATTTTGACAGCAACAAATAGTACAAAATACATAAATAAGGATAAAGCAATTTTGAGGGCAACAAATAGCACAATATGACTAAGAGAAAAACATCGCAACAAGTAAAAGGGTTTGTTTCCTGCCCGTGGACTTGCATAATAGATTAATGCAACAAGGCGGAATAATTTGATTATGTGGCACCTTTTTATGAAACCTACGGCTCATATCCAAACAAATGCATAAACTCAAGAGAGAAACAAATGGACAAGTAACTATATAAATGGTCATACTCTATTTAAGTTCTCACTAAGCGAGAGTACTGAGGAACTAGCTCGAAACCTAAAAATTTCTAATTTTAACCCATAAATTGTCTTATTCTTTGTTGTAAAAACCTCTGAATTGATATAACAATCTGAGGTTGCGTATTGATAACATCTTTATACCTGACTGCCATCTGCTGTACATGTACCTTGGTGCAGTGATGAAACTACATCTTTAAACACTACACATTTAACAGTTTCCCATGCAATCATCCACAATAATTTACCACTTCCAAATGGCAGGATAGAGATGAGCCTAACTAAGTGAACGCAGAACTGCCATCACTCGATCATGAATTGATCATATTACACTGTTACCTACTCCACCAAATACAAAATGCTAAAGCACGAATTTGTCATTTTCGATGTAGGATATGCGGAGAGTACCACCATTTATTCCTCACGGCACTTATTTTTCTTCACATACCAAACCAGTTAAATTGTGTTTAACTCATTATGCCACAATATTCGGGATTCTGAATGTAGATGGAAAAAATCAAATCTAATATAGTCCTCTCGTTGTGAACTCCACAGATTCATGTTAATCATACTGTCGTAAAACTACACCCTTATCCTCACTCCGCCTCTCCCCACACACAGCTCACAGTAATTTCCCGAAAATCCCATTCAAGAGTTATGTCGAGATTGGAAAAGTGGCTGTCATCAACGACGGCAAAGAATATGACCAGATTACCTTCGTTGTTGAGGTCATCGACCAAACCCTGGATCTCATGGATGCATCTCATATGTTGAGGAGCCAAATGAACTTTAAGAGGAGTTCTCTTGCCGACATCAAGATGGACATCAACAGGTTCAGAAGAAAAAAGACTCTTATTGCTGCTGATGTCAAGAAAGTGGGAAAACAGTTTCTGGGGAAGGAAGCAGATTGTGCAGAAGAGAAAAGCCTCTCTAAATGATTTTGATAGGTTTAAAATAATATTGGCAAAAGTCAAGAAGGCTGGCGATGTTAGGCAGGAGCTTGCAAAGCTTAAGAAAGAGACTGCAGCATAAGAGTTAACCCACCCTAGATCCGGAAATTAAGATTTGGTACTAGGATTTTGGAAGGCATATTATTTTATTATCCAGAGGTTTACTTGTTAATGGATTTGTCATGAGAATCTCTTAAGTTTGTGCATGTTGCTTTTGAAAATGTTATCTGGGCATCTCGCCACTTGTTTCTTATTTAAGAAAAATGTTAATCATGCCGTCGACAGAACATTATCGGAAACAGGAGAAGAGAAACTTACAGCAATTGCTATGAGCTCTTCCAGCAGTTCCTCCAAATGTCAAAGAGGCTATATAAAAAAAATAAACAGTAAAAGCCGACTAAGACCACCACTTAACTAATGCCCTACAGAAAGCTGCTTATCATGCAAAGAACTCAAGAACCAATACTGAAATAAGTTTCTTAGTCACGTGAAACTTTCCCACTGAGTTGGACCATCAACTGGAGCTTTTAAAGGGTCATTGTGCACCTAGCAGCAACATCATCATATCAGCAAACTCAGGAGACTGTTTTTTCAAGCAAATTATTAAGTATCAGATATTTATATGAAAAAGAAGTTATTGATAGAGAGAAGAAATTACAAAAATTGAGCACATGGTGTCCACAAGTACAAAAGATAACAGCACTAGGCTCTATGAAGATTGCTTCATCAAAATTTTTGAAGGAGACATTGTAAAACGGATTTCACATAGAGTAATGTTATTTATCATTAAAATGATAAAACATCGGTGATGTAGCAACTTAAGTGAAATAATGGGATATGATATTTTAATTTTCAAGAGAGGGGGATTGAACTATAGTATCCCATTATTCCACCTAAGTTGTCACATTACCGATGTTTCATCATTATAATGATAAATAACACATTATTCTTTCACATAAGAGATGAAATTACATCCTGTCTTCCAGAAAATGTCAATCCATAAAAATTCCATCACCTCAACAGCAAATGCCGTCCTGGCAATGCAAGGTATCAATTCGCGAAGACCTCCACTGGCTACACCACCACCTTCCAGCTGATTGAGATAGAAATTTTGTTTATTGACATCAAATAAAACTCATTATTTGAGAAAACACACTTTGACCAAAGAAAAGAAATGCTCTCGGCTCCCTGAATTAGAGCCTGTGATACTTGGTCTCTCCTGTTTATTAGTGGAGATTTGATCCTTGGATGTGTACCCAGAGTCCCTTCAGAGATTTGGGAGGAACATTTTGTTGCGGTAAAGGAATTTAGGAGTTAATGATCAAGTAAAATTGGAACAAGGAGTAAGCCACTACACATCAGCTATTTCAGGTTTGAGGTGGAAAATAGATCGTTCTTCCAGAATCAACAATGTTTGTTGAAATTTCAGAAAAGTCTCTGACCAGCCTCTGGTATGCTTAACATTGTATGGCTAATTGAACTACAGCTCCATCTGATGCTCTGATTTTTACAAATGAGCTATACTATAATCCATACCCTTCTCCCAGCAGGTTGTTGTAATGAATGTGTTATATCGGCCACCTGAAACATAGTTTTTCAATTAATGAAACTATCTTACAAAAATCTTATGATACCATAAGATTTGTGACTAGGGATGTTTAAGAGAATAGAGCGTTTTCTTGTCTCAATATTGGTGCACAACACTGATGCACAATAGTGTAGAACTATTTGTCTCGTGCACATCAGAGACTACAGGAAGATCATATGTTGTCTTCATCCTTTCAAGGATCTACGAAAAAAAGGAGAAACGTGAATGAATGGACATTTATTGGCATCACACAGGCTTACCCATTGTAAAACTTCTAGTAAACTTTGTAATTGACTTCCCATTTAAAGCAATATCACATAAAACTGCAACATACAACTAAATAGGACCGCTCATATAATTAATAATAAGAAAACTTCTCAAATTTCTTATAACTAAACACAACTACAGTTTCATAACATTAAGAATTACAGTAGTGCGTGTATTTACCCATAATACCTTTAAGCCTTCCTCCAAGCCAGGTCCGCGAATCGACTTAAGAGAATGTCCTATTAGCTTCATCAAAGCTCGACTTAAAAACCAATGGCAACCCAAGCCTAGAAATAGCAAAATTTTAGAACGCCATTAATCTAAAATTTTTTACTTCCAACATAAATTGCATCATATTACACGAAGATTCGGAGTCATGGTGATACTTAGAAGTGATGGCCTTGATATTCTCAGCCATATTGGGGCCTGCTAACAGGAAAAATAGCTCCGTTGTCTGCTTTTCCAACATTTGACAATTACATGAAACTTTTCAGTAATTAAAAAAATTCAAAATTAAGAAACTTAAATTGAGGTAGGGATCAATTCAACCTAGAGCTGGTTGAATAGCAATGCCGATGAATCCATATCTGCAGTAAGAATTAAATAATAATAATAATAATAATAATACAGAAAAATTATAAAAAAAAATCGGGAGAGGATTAAACATTTGTAAGTTGAAAATGCGAAATTTAACGTGCCGTTTAGGATCGAAGAGCTAATTGCAAGTTTTCACAGAGAGACAACAATACACTGCCTGCCCACGCTCAACCAGGAAGCAGTGAAAAATGATCTCCGGCAGGGGCTTGCCNGCCTGCCCACGCTCAACCAGGAAGGTGAAATAAGTACAGTTAAAAGTGATTGTTGCAATTTTAAGGCGGAAGTGGTCGGTCTCAGCCAGACCAACCCAAATTAATATAAATTGCACCAGTTGGACTGGGAATACGACAATTTGTGTTTACACCTGAACAAGAGGACAAGTAGCCTAGATAACCTTTCGTTAAAGTACGGTTCGTATATATTATTTTTAATCATATATTAGTCTATTATATTATGATCAATACTACATTTACATAAAAAAAAATTACCTACACTCTCAATAAAGTGTGGGGCCAGTGACCACATTTTCGGGAGTTCTTTTATTCAAGCGAGCCCCGACATATGTGAGAGGGTGTAACATTTTCGATATAGAAAATTCGATACAAGTAATTTTATTTTTATATTATTATAGGTTGATCACGGATTCAAACTATAGTAAAGATGACTTATAGTGGATCAAATGCCACAAACGTCTGCATTAATGAGCTGGTCAACTCGGACAAATAAAAAAAACCATGATAATTAAATGTATATTTAAAACATGTTTACACTTTGTTTCTTAGCCATTTTCTTGACATTTTTAAAAAATTTGACGGTTGGAAGAGTAATGTTGGGCCATTGAAGCCGTCCTTTTTGACTCATCGGAGAGCAAATTCAATAAAATAACATTCTTAGCATACCATTATGTAAAGAAGAAAAAAGGTAATTTCACTTGAATTTATCAATAAATGCAGCCGATTACCTAACGGACATAATTTTTCTACAAAACAAATGAAAATGGCTACCAAACATGGGCTTAATGTATATTATTAACGATATTTATTTGCATATAAAATGACGTGTGACGTACATGTCAATGCTCGAGTATAGGACTCATCTAACGAAGTCACAAACTTCTCTCGAATAAAATTACAAACTTGAGCCACCCCCAAGACTACCACATGCTTTATATTTGGAAGAACTATTTGGTTCGTGGAATTAGGTAGGGGCACAGATCTCGGCTCATAATGAAACTGTACATGTGCAAAAACCGTAATCAATTTTACAACCAAATGCATTACATATGTCAACTATTTCAATACAAAACTAAAGCCCGAAACATTTAGAACACCAGGTGCTGAAATCTATACATAGACCTCTTGAAACTCAACAGGAACAAGAGCAATCCCAAACATCCACTTGAACACTCGTTCAAGGGCTCTTACTTAGTGACCTCCCGCGTTGCGGTTCCATGACAAATAAGATGGGTCTCCAAGTTGCCTGAATAAAGAAATCATCATATCAATGACATTTTTCTAAAGAGGATTAGGTTCGTGGTAGTTAAATTCAACATATTATTGGGAACCGCAGAATGAGAAATGTCCCAGCAAAGGCTCAATCTAGAACAAAAACGCAGAGTACTGTGTGCACTCATTTGAAAAGATTGCATTCAGAAGTACTGGAGGATCCTCCAACATTACAGTTAGTTTGGATAATCTGGCATGTCATGAGAACACATGGTGGCATGTGAGACCAAATTATAGTTCTCAACTAACGACAATGAAGGTTTTATTTCTCCAAAAAGATACTTCCACAAAAATACTATAAGCCGAGAAAACAATGGGGCAATAAACCGTACCTTGGCTTAACTAGATAGATAATTGTGAAAACCATCGCGAGAAAGAAGCACAATCCACCCACTACAAGATATGCAATACCAAGAAAGTCATTCTTCCCGCCAAGCCAGCTGGTGGTAGACAGGACAAGTTTTTTCTTGCCATCGAAACTATAGGTATTATAATTATTTTGCAATTCCACATTAATGATGTCACCGGCCTCAAGATCCACCTCTATTTTCCCGTACAGTTTTCTGAAAGTTGGAAGCGCTGCAGTTCGCATCCAAACAATAAGGTCCTCCTGCTCACTCAACTGTTAAATGATTATATATTAGTAACTGATGAAAATAGTCTGGTCCAGAAAGAAAACTGATAAAAATAAATAGTAAGACCGAGAAATTTATACATATTATCAGTTATCCTAGCCATGTAACATCAATAACAAACTTAAGCATGATCTTGTATCGTGTCACTTCAGAGTGTCATTGAGACAAGTTGTAATACCACTCAAGATGAGTGTATCAATACAAGCGGCAAGCATATGTACTGCCAAAGCAACAAATTCAATATTGACTATCCAGATCACTTTTCAACTTTACAGAAGATCTCTAAAAAAGAATCAGATAACGAGTCCATAACAGTGGAAGCGTCTTAGTTTTCTGTTTATTATGTTCTTTTAACTTAATTTGTGTTCAAAAAAGAAAAACTGAAGCATGTCCAGCCACAAAAAAAAAATATGATGATATAGTAAGAAAAAATTTTCATATTTTCGAACACAGCAACATAATAGCAAATTATTTTCATGTAGCTGTTACATGTTAAATAAATAAACAAGTATATCATTATCCTTAGCCGATAAACTCGTATGTCGATAAATCATGACCAAGGGTAAATATCAAGCATGAGAGCGGTGATTATTTAGCTGTGATTAAGTATATTGGAGGCTTACTGATTTATTTGCATCAAGGCGTGCTCCACCGACTAGAGTATTATTTTGAAAGTTCCTTGGGTAGACATTTTTGCCAAATTTGTGATCTCTATCACTCTTCCACGAGATCTCTCTCTTGTTTATGGTCACCGACCGGTTGTTGCGAGTGAAGTCATAAGTATCATTGAACATGCTCCAGGCTATAAGACCGCAAGGTACAATTGGCATCCCGTGGGCAGTATCTTCAGGCTTACAGGCACTTGTGTCATCCGCGTCTCCTGAATTTCTCAATTGCTGATCACTTCGGCTCTTCACATACCTGGCAAGGGTATAGATATCAGCCACATAATGTGAAAAATAAAAAGAATAATGAATTAATAAATTAATTAAGATTTCCTAACAAATTTGCAAAAGATTTCTAATAGACAACTATTACAAGATACCAGATGAAAGAATAAAATTAATTTTCCAGTGGAATCATTTATCTTATAGAAGAGTTCTATATCTATAACAAAAACAAGGAATCACTTACACTTATCCACAGAGGTAGGAATTCAAAATATTCCATCAATGAAGCAGTTAAATATTTTTTCCAATTTAGTGCTTAGAATATAGAAACATTAAAAGTACCTGCGGTGATTCTGGTAGAAATTGTCAAGCTGATAATATACATAAATGGGCTGATCCATGTGTTTTGGAACCTGATATGGTTAATCAATAGTTATCAAATATTAGATTTTAAAATTATACCAACACATTGATATAAATTGCAATTGCCACGACAAAACTCATAAACCGTCGAATGAGAACTCACCCTCAGAGTTCTCCTGCAGGTTTTATCTTGAGGGCTTTGTATAAAACCAACTTTATCATTTCTTGAATCTAAAGGAATGCAATCAGTTTCATACCGATCAATAATTTCAACAACCTGATGAAATGAAATTACTTTAATGAGTGAAGCACAAAAAAACAAAAAAAGGAACAACGGCTAGGAAATTCAGAGCATACATCCCGGGAAGCGAACAGGGAGATAACTCCAATGGGAATAAAGATGACACTAACAAGCAAGAAAGCTGAAATCACCTGCACAGAAAAGAGTTTGTGAGAGGGTATAAATCCATAGGTAAAATAGATCCCTGTAATGTGCTGAATTAATAAGGCAACAGTAGTATGTAGGAACAGTATAATATCTACCCATTTAGGTGTTAAAATAGGCTTGCATGCTGGAAGTTCTTGTTGCGTAAACCTTGAATCTGAAGAAATAATGAAAACAAATCCTTTAATCAATCAGAAACCAAATTGTTATCAAAATACATATGAATTATTGCTGCACAATAAATTCTGAAGATGAAAAAGGGTATTGAATTGATATTCCCATATTTTACTCACTAATGCAACCTCCAAACGAAATTGAAAGCCTGAGCATTCTGTTTGGAAATGTTCCCATATAAATAGTATGTTTTAGTAAGTCAAAACAATTGTTTTTTACATTTCGAAAATGCCCCTAAGACATAGGTAATTGCATCCTACGGATGATACATGTAATGAGTTGGTAAGCATCACTGTCCTTTCTAAAACTTTTAAGCCCCTTTAAAAGTGACATTCATGCAGGAGGGAAGGATTTTTCATAGCTAAAAACAAGTATACTCCATGAAAATTCCAAAACAATGTCAACAAGTATAATTTGATATCACATGTAGTAGTGCACAATCTTTGTCATAGACAACAAACCAGTAGGAGAAATGCATCTGGCCTGCAGCTGATTTGGTCAGGCAATCTTTATATGGATCATATGCACTTATACCTTAATTAACCATCTGTCCACTTCGAGTCTTTTACTATATCGCTCGCTCTATCAATATTTCTTTGATTACAGACTCAGGAAAAGGAGTATGATCATGTTCCACGAGATTGGATGGGAGAGAAGTATTGGCCAGTCCCCGTGAATTCATTAAGAATTCCCCTCCCCAAGCCTTATTGGATTTTAAGTCCTTGCTAATTCTAAGATGTGAGCTTCGAGAACTCAACCTATTGAACTCCTCATACCGTGAAACACTGGAACTAGGCTCAGATGATCCTTTAAAAACAAGCCTAAAGACACATACATTTGGGGCGCCATTGTAATTTACTATTTCAGAACCTTGTAGGCAAATAAGTTTGCCAATTAAAATTCGTATTAATAATCGATTTAGTCCAGTAGTCCACGATGCATTGTGTTGACAAAAATGCTTTGTATTCTAAAATAATTTCCAAGCCTTAATTTGTGCCTTTAATGGAAACCCACAGATATAATCCCACTTAACTCAAGTTTACTACTGTTGGCAGCAAACATGCCTATAAAATTGGAGAGAATTTATGCGGCCTAGTATGTTTGGCAAGTGTTTATAAACATGATAAAAGTCAAACCACTTTCATCCACATATTTCATGAAATCAACGAATACTAACCACTTATTTGTATCCTTAAATATTGTGCGGGCACCCTTTGTAACATAAAATCACATGCTTAATACACTTTCCAGCGATATACATATTAACGAGGATTCAAAGACAAGCCTCCATCCTTAAACCCAATTAAATTTTCAAGACAATCGTTTGCGTAATACCTATCAATTTCCAATTTAAATATCATTCAATATAAATAAGAATAATCAAGATACGAAAACCAGATTGTGTAGGAAGAGAAAAATACATTTGGGTCGCTTGGAATTCCTTCTGGGCGCTGTTGAGTCGGCTGATCCAGCTCCTCCGGCACTCGTTGACGGAGCACTCGAGTTCATTACTTCAGCGTATATATTTTCCCTTACTTTGCAAAAATTATCGTGAAAAACTAATGATAGATCAATTAGAAATATGGAAACTAATAAATAAAGAGGCTCTGAATCTGGACGAGATCAGATTTTGGAATTTAAGAATATACTTTTTATAAGCAATGGAGAGAGATGTGAATTATGAGGGTTTGTTATATATCTCACGCTCTTTCTACTTCTTTGACTTTGAAATTTCTTCCCAATATTTCTCTATTATTAGGGCGGCAGTCCACACACCAATTCTTCTCTCTAGAAGTCAAATTAATACTGCAGAGATTAGAGATTGAAGATTGGACACAGTAAAACCGCGTCCCGCAATTGGGACCCAGTTCGTGGAAAAGAAAAGAAAGAAGAAGGATAATTAGGGTTCATTTGGATTGAATCATTGATCGATGAGAATGAATGTCAATGAGCGTTAATTTTAGTCGTTATTGTTGATTTTTATTAGACGAGTGAGACCTAATAACGATCATATTTTCAATTTTAATTGGATTTTAATTGTTATCAAACATGCTTAATATTATCATGATTATTCAATTTTATTTTATTTTGTCATTATTGTCCAACTATATACTTAGAGCCCGTTCGGTAGAGATTAAAATTTAAAAATTAATCGTTAGTAAAATTTTATTAGACGAGTGAGACTCAATAACAGTCATATTTTCAATTTTAATTGCATTTTAATCCCTACCGAACGATGCCATATAGAAGACCCATATAAAGTTGCATATTAATGTACCCAATATCTCAAGGCCACTTCTGCTTCTGCTGTTTTG
>CAIGRE010065450.1:0-19820 GCA_903798275.1 Fraxinus angustifolia subsp. syriaca
AAAAAAAAAAATGGGGCTCATACAACAAGCAAGTTCTTGCTAAAACTGAAAATCATTAATTGCTTCTCTTTCTATTCTTTTGAAGTTCATGCGCGGAGACTACAAGCATTAAAGGCTCTCACTTATGCAACTTCTAGCAACTCAGAAATTCTGCCCAGGTTGTATGAAATTGTGTTCAGCATTCTGGAGAAGGTGTGTTTGAGAAAAAAATCCTTTTACTATCTATGCAGGCAATATTTTGAATTATGGAAGCTATGCATATACAACTTTTTGAACACTTGTTTGTTCTCAGCATTTTGGGATTGGGTATAGATAAATGTTATATCTTGCTTTGTCTGAACCATCTCCGAGAGTATGCTAAGATATAAAACATGTGCCTGCATGGCTAAGTTTCAACTTTAGAGGTTATCTTGAATTTGTCTTTGATCAGTTCAGATGGACATTATAATATCATTTTTAACATTTAACTTGAATGAAAAACAACTTTGATTGGACTTGTTGTCTGTTTGATTAATCATGAAGGTTTCAAGTTTAATAGAGAATCTTAATGTGGATCATTTCATATTTCCCCTTGCTTGTCTCCATACATCTTTTTGTCATTATTTTGTCCAATTCCTTTCTTTGATCATTAAACTTGTCCCAAGTAAATTGAATATTATGGTCTTCAGTCAATAGACAAGCCATAGGAGGTTATTAAATTAAGGTGCATGTGACCAAGGTTTGTTGTGTCTTGTAATTTCTTTGATAAATAGCTTTTATAAGATATTCTGGTTAATAGTTCATAATTTATGAACTTTCCGTAACTAATAATTTTCTGGGGGTGGTGTTGTTTTGTTATCATTTCTAACAAATCATTTCCTCGAATATCATGTAAGTGCAAAGCAAAACTTCGATTTCCAAAGAGTAATTAGTCAATTTGATTGCCAGGTTGGTGAACCGCAGAAACGAAAGAAAGGTATATTTGGGACAAAGGGGGGTGATAAGGAGGTATTGTCTCATATTAATCATTTCCTTTTAATCTTTTTTGGTTTTAATTTGTGCATTCTGCTTAATTGGTGCTTCTCAATGTGCTGTTGCTGATAGTATATGTTCTTGACATTCATGTCTATGTACAGTCTTGGTGTTTTGCTACCTTACAGGTATAAATTACTACTTTAGAAGGCTTCAGGTTTTTTTTGATTACTCCCTTTAGAATGGCACTGTGACTTGCATTTTTAAAGAAGGCACCATTATGAGAGCATTCCATTCAGATTTATATTTAAGGGATATTTCCTGAACACCCACTTCCAGTTGCCTTATATAATATAATTCACAACAGCCTGCCATCCATTTTTGAAATCTATTCCAGATTATCATTTTCTAATGCCCTAGTGATTTCCCAACTAAGAAATGCATTAGTTTTCTAGCTCTGTCAACATAAGATCCCTAATATTCCTTCACTTTCTCTACACAACTGTACATTTAAGGTTTTTCTATCTATCTCCTCCCCACCCACAAAGTGCAGATTATAGAGTTTCTTCAAGTTGGGTGAAACTTGTCGTCCTTCAACTAAAAGAGTACCAATGCTCACATTAGCTAGCCTTTTGACACTAATCTGTTGCGTGAAACAGATGACATAGCCTCACATTTCAGGCTGGGAATGAGATGAATAATATTCTGCCCGATCACTAGGTTTAATTACCTGTTATGTTGCTTCAAGTTCACCTAAACAAAATAGGTGGGGCGGAAGGATTTTCCTCAATTTCTTGCCTTACGTAAATAACCATCACAGCTCACTGTCATCATCAACTAGCTTTAATAAGTTCATCGTGATAATTATTGATTCTCACAGTATTTTTTTTTCTCCAAGATGAATTAATCTTTGACGAAGAGTTAATTAGACCTCTACTCAATTGACATATAACCCCTGTTTGGTAGGGATTAAAATCAGATTTTTAGTAGATTTTGATAAAATCTGATGAAATGTGTGGTTGAAAAGTTGTGAGCCCTTTGAAATTTGTGGTTAAAATTGATTATTGACTTTGATTTTGATAAAAATCTAAATTTTAATCCCACCAAACGGGAGCATAATTTCTATGAACACTGTAAATGCATTTTTTTTTCCTTTCCTTTCAACTGTTTCATCAATTTTAAAATTTATTTGAACCGAAGGTAGAAAATCATTTGGCAAATATTTCAGCAAGTGCAAAAATCAGTAATAAGTAATCCCCAGTGCTGTATTATAAATATCTATCTCTGCTCTCTATATGCTTTAATTACTGATTTTTTTGTGCTCTTCAACTGTATTTATTTTCAAGTCAAGGTGTCTATGTTTCCCTATGACATTTTAATTCTCATCAGTGTTATGACATATATGAGTAATTGTTTCCTCCCTTCTACCTTTTCATGAATATTATCCATCAGTCTATCATTCGGGGGAATTTGCAATATGCTGCCATAAGTGCTTTAAGAAGACTCCCATTGGATCCAGGAAACTCAGCATTTCTCCATCGTGCTACTCAAGGGTTAGCTTTCATCGATTGGTTTTTGATTGTCTAGAGTGATGCTATGCAGCATGATAGTGATTTATTATTCATTACCATGTTTATGTTGGTTATATCTGCTGGAGGCATTTTATCGTCTAAGTCATGTTATAGATCAGTACATCTCTTTTATATCTTCAGGATTGTGCAATCGAAATCTCGATTCATTCTAGGGATTCTGTTTAGTTATTACTGCTCTTATCCGTGTTAGCAGTTAGTATACCTGTGACTGCTGCTAAAATCATCACCCTTGATTGCAATCATTGCCATAAACATGTCGGATCCAAATTGTGGATTTTTTAGTTTCTGGGGTTAGAAAGAAGAAAAAAGATGAATGAAATAGAATAGAGCAGCCACTTGCATAGCTTACTCTTTAATATGGCTAAATAAAAGCATAGGAAAGAAATCGTATTTGCGATCTTACCAGCAAAAAAATTGACAAATATATTGCTCTTCACAACCCCATGACACCTACAAACCCCACCCTATACCCTTCTCTTCAGCAGAATAAAAGGTCTGCTGCAGGATGCTACCAAGCATGCTCGTCATCTGCAATCGTTTGCATGCCAGTTTAGCTTTGATCCAAACTGATATAATTGAGGTAGTGAGTTAACCATTTTTTTTGAAAGGTAATCAAGTATTTAATTAATCAATGCATAATACACAGGATTAGTATTATCAATTTAAATCGGAAAGTAACAACATGAAATTAGGCAGCCCATTTATATGCTTAATAGCCACAACATTAAACCAAATATACAATGTAAAATAAAACAATTCTCTAAACTGCTCTATCGTTCGTGATTGGCCTTCAAAGCAACAATTATTTCTTTCTCTCCACACACACCATACGATACAGCTTGGAATAAGGTCCCATACAAGTTTGCTATCTTTGTCTCGAAACTTTCTCCTCCGTGCCTTTAACATATCCTCTATACGCCTCGGTAACACTCAATCCATGTGTTGCGACACCAGAATATCGTTCCACAGTAACCAAGCAACATCACAATGAAGGAATAAGTGATCAATCGTCTCCCCGTCTCTCTTACACATATAGCACCATTCTATAACATAAAAACCTCTTATACGGAGGTTATCCACCGTTAACATCTGTCCTCTGACCATCGTCTATAGTAAAAATGCAACGCGTGGGGACAGTTTACACTTCCATACCATCTTCCAAGGGAATAAACTAAAAATGCAACGCGTGGGGACAGTTTACACTTCCATACCATCTTCCAAGGGAATAAACTATCTGCAAGACCCAATAAGGATTTAAAATAAGTGCGAATTGAAAAAATACCATCTTGTGTCAACCTCCATCTGCTACAATCACCTTTTCCTATCCTGATATGTACCTCGTATAAAGATGTCAAAAGCAGCGCATAGTCATCCAATTCTCAGTCCTGCAAACCCCGATCAAATACAATGTTCCAACTAGAGCTCCCATTATGGATATCTAAGACATCACTCACCATGGCATACAACTCCAGTGCAATACGATACAAAGAAGGAAATTCCACCTTAAGCGGTTGATCTCCACACCAACAATCATCCCAAAAGCTGATGGTATTTCCATTCCCCACCACAAAAGACAACTGAACGCGAAAGTCGCTCCATCCTCGCCGGATATACGGCCACAAACTCACCCCCATAAGAACCACATTTCTCACCTGAGCACCACCCTCCTTCCATAAGACCATATTTTGCCCCTATAATATCTCTCCAAAAACTCTCACTCCACTCTGCCACAACCATTTACCAAACAAGGCCTTATTAAACAATACTAGACTTCTCAATCCGAGACCACCGAATTCAATAGGAGAACAAACTGCACGCTAGTTAACCAAATATAGTTTCCTCTCCTCCCCTAATCTTTCCCAAAGAAACTCCCTTTGAAACATCTCTAATATTTTTGCCACTATAACAAGAATGGGGAACGATGACAAGAAATAAGTAGGGAGATTTGACAAAGTGGACTTTATGAGAGTACGATGGCCACCCTTTGAAAGGTACATACGTTTCCATTCCGCTAGCCTTCTCTCCATCATTTTCACAATACTATTCCAAATCTGTGTGCTTTTAAACCGTGCTCCTAAAGAAAGCCCAAGATATGTCGTTGGCAATTGCGCCACTTGCAACCCAAGATCGCGCTAACTCCACGTTATCAATCTCTCCCACTGTGATGGCCTCAGACTTTCCCAAATTTATTTTCAAACCAGAAATGGCTTCAAAGCACAAGAGTAAACGACGCAAGTTTCTGAATTGCTCCTCATCTGCATCACAGAAAATCAACGTGTCATCTGCAAAAAGTAGATGAGAAACCTGCAACTGCTCCACAACAAAGCCCCTTAACAAACATTGTCCAACGGCCTACTCAAGCATCCTACTAAATACTTCCATAACAATGACAAACAACAATGGAGATAGAGGATCCCTTTGCCTCAATCCTCTACTACTGCGAAAATAACCCTCTAGAATGTCATTCACCATAATCGAGAATGAAACCGTAGAGATACAAAACTGAATCCACTTACACCACTTCTCCCCAAAGCCACATCGCCTAAGCATATACAAAACAAATCCCCAGTTAACGTGATCATAAGCATTGTAAATGTCTAGCTTACATAACATTCCTAGAACCCCTAGTCGCAATCTTGAATCAATGCATTCGTTTGCTATAAGGATGGAATCCAAAATCGGCGCCCTTTGACGAAGACATTCTGAAATTTAGACACCACTTTCCTCAACACCTCCTTCTATCTATTTGCCAAGATCTTCGCGATAATCTTGTAAACCCTACTCACCAAGCTAATAGGGCGAAAGTCCTTAATATCCGTCGCTTCCGATTTCTTAGGAATCAACACAATAAACGTAGCATTGGTATTTCTTAAGAATTTTCCACGCTGAAAGAAAAAGGTAAGAACATCCATAATGTCTGATCGCACTACTTCCCAACAAGTCTTATAGAATGAGAAAGAGAATCCATCAAGTTCTGAAGCTTTATCGTCCTTCATGCCGAACACCACCTCCTTAATTTCGCCTTCCCCAATTGATCTCTCTAACCAATTAGCATCCTCCTCAGTAATAGTAGAAAAATCTAGCCCCTCCAATTCTGGCCTCCAGTCCAACTGCTCACGATAAAGATTTTGATAAAAGTTTTTTTATCACAATCTCTTAAGACGACTAAAAGCATCCTTCCTCCATCCCATTTTTTTGTACCTTTTTTTGGGATGCTTACCAGCTTGAAATCTTTCAACTTCTTTTCTTATCATGCCCTTCTTCTGTCATTTACTTCAGTGTTTTTGTATCCATGTTTTTGCTGACATCAGATTGATTGAAAACATCAACACTAATTAATTATATGCAGATAGATGCAGGAAATGCCATACATTCATCTTATTTAAAGAACTATTCAGAGAACAAATTGGTTATATGAAAAACTACTCAAAAATTAGAAATCATTGCTCATGTAAGAGCCCTGCATCAACATTTTTGGAACCCCAATAATACTTCAATGATAATAAACATTAAACTAAATTAGAAATTTAAAACTAAAGTACGACCTTTATTTAAACTCGAGAGAGGCTAACAATTAAGTTATCTGAGAGCCTACATGGTGTTTGGTTGTTTTAATTATTGAAATATTATCGGAGAGTCTCAGTGCTGATCGTGAGAGTTTGCCCCACTCCTCTTGAATGCACTTATTGTTGATTTTGAGGTCTCAAATTGAAGACATGATATTTCGATGCATTTATTACATATATCCATCTAAATGTGCCTTTAAGTCTTGCTACTTTGAAAAGCTCATCCCTCGTGAACAAAATCATCTTTTGTACACATATTCTATTGCTATATCTTCGTTTCGCATCTCCGGCGAACAATTTTCACGCCATTTCATATGTTGTTGCAGTGTTTTGTTTTCTGATCCAGTGGCAGTGAGACATTCTTTGGAAATTCTTTCAGAATTAGCAATGAAGGATACCTATGCAGTTGCAATGGCATTAGGTAATTTGATAGCGATGAATTTCCACTGCATATCTTATTACCATTGGCTATCTAGTTGTGGTATACATTGGTGTATGATTTAATTCTTACATGAAATTGGTGGTTGTTCATATGCCCCTTCTGGATTTGGTTATGTGGTCTGGGTTTATATATGCCTAAAAGCATGAAATATAGGAATGATTTAATTCTAACCAAGCTGTCTGCTGTCTGTTCTATTTAGATGAATATTCTTGATTTATTATTCCTGAGGAATGCCATCATCTATTTAATCAGGGAATAACATGGTTCTTGTAAACGTGGACCATAGTGTCCTAAATTTAGCAGTTCAAACTCGTTCATAAGTACTGGATGCTTTGAGAATATAACAATTTGCTGTCTTTGAAGATTATTAAAATTCTATGTTTTTCTTTAAATTTTCCAAACATTCTGGTTAAAGTTTATACTTTAAATTGCTCCATCGCAATAAAGAGTGTGCTTAGACATAATTCATATAATGATTTCATTCTTTCAACAACCTCGACTTTTAAGGCATATACAATTTTCAACGAACTACATTGCCTCATTTATAAGCTTGAAATTGATTATTAAGGTAAACTTAATGGCCTTACCTCATGTGTACTTAATATTATCTCAAGGAACATTCGATTTCCTCTTTCAGATTCTGCTTGTAGGGGTAGTCTGTGCTTTAGATTTTTTTTTTTGATAACCGTAATGTCCGGGTCAGCTTGCGCGCACCTCGACTAATCCCACGGGGCCCTGAAGTTTACATAATTGCATCACTTTTGCCTTTTTTTTGGAAACATTTATCCTCCCATTATACGTAAATCATTGAGAATGTAATTAACGATGGGGCATGTGGACCACCCCACAAGATCTGCGAGCCAGAGTATATCCATGTTCTATTTTTATTGGTTGTCTGACACACTAAATTTCTGTATGTCTGCCAAAAGCTAGCAAAGTAACCTAGATAAACTTTAAGAGGATCACTTTGGTTTTGAAAATATTTAAAGAAAAATGTCAATTTGCCTTGTAGAGGATATTTGGCTTCTTAATACTGATCTTGTTGTATCCAAGCTAGGTTCTGAAACCATGAGCTTTATTTTAGTTTAATAGGCCATAATTGTGTATGCCTTTTAGTTGCTTGGACTTTTGAGATAGATAAACTTGGACGTATCTATTCCACTTAGATATAAGTTTGAGATTGACATTAATAAAGGTATTCCGAATGATTTCAGTAGTTCTATTTAAATATTTCTTTGAACCATCACTTTGCGTCAGATCTGCAGGAAACTGTTGCAAAAGGTTGGGAACTTTGTGCAAAGTGCTATGTTAATTCTGCTTTCATCTTCAATATTTTGGGTCACTCCGTAGAATGTCAAATATTATATTGGAGTTTATGTTTTTGCTGCACTTATAATTGTTCTGTTGCCCTGAACTAAGGGAACATGTTTTTCGCACCCCCTTTTCTTTCCTTCCATCTCTGTTTCTCCCTCCCTATTTTGTTCTGGGGGAAGGGTAGTTGACAGTGTCTGGAAAATTGTTGTTTGAGAGTCTATCAGCTAAACCTATGGTTTATGACATGGGCAATAATTCATAGTCAGATGCATATGAATTGTGGTTTAAACATTTTGTCATAGAAGTAATTCTTGATGTGGATTTCATGTTTTTGTATCTCATTCCCTCTTATCATTGTCTTGCAAAAAGGACATTTTTCATGTCTTTCATCAATCCTACATTTGTATTCCTCTTTTATGATATTATATTGAGTCACCTACTTCTCTCAGGTTAAAAATGTAGATCTTGTGGTTATTTTTTTCACCAATTTAAAATTTTCTTTTGCAGGAAAGCACGTGCAATCTGATGGTATGGTCGATGTCCTTTGGTTTCCTGTCCTTATTTATGATCAACTACTGGCCTTGAAATCTAATCCCAGATTCTGCTCATTAATTTTTTCATGAATTAGGGGCTCTGCAGGATGTTCTCCACTTGCATGATGTTCTTGCTAGAGTTGCACTAGCCAGGCTGTGCCATACAATATCTAGAGCTCGAGCATTAGATGGTAAGCATATTTTGGATAATTTCCAAATTTGTACCTTCACACAAGTTAATGAACTCTCATATTTTGGATAAAATATGAACATTCTTAAGGATGAAATGCTGACATTTTTAAATGGTTTTGAATGCAGAACGGCCAGACATCAAGTCTCAGTTCAATTCTGTTCTCTATCAGCTGCTCTTGGATCCCAGTGAAAGAGTTTGTTTTGAGGCTATTTTTTGTGTGTTGGGTAAATTTGATAATTCAGAGAGGTATGAAACAAACACAGCCCCTGTTTGGGCTCCATTTTTGTGAAAAATGCATTTTTCCTTTTCTTATTTTCAACCACATATTCTCCAATAAAATAATATTATATGTAAATCTAAAATTTTACCTTATTTTTTAACCACATTTTCCAAAAAATAACTATTCCAAAATACATTTTTTTCCCGAAACTTAATTTAGTTGGAGCCCAAACAGGGGCATTAATGGTGCTTCTGACTTTTTCTCCCAATTGTTTGTTATCCACTGCTAGTAAATTTATTTACAGTGCAGCAGATTAAATGTGTACTTTTCCATTTCCTAACTCTTATTTTTCTACTCTTCCACTCAATATAGGACTGAGGAAAGAGCTGCTGGATGGTATCGTCTAACTAGAGAAATTCTTAAGCTTCCAGAGGCACCTTCTGTGAAGGACTCAAATTCTGAGGCAAAAAAAGACAAAGCTTCAAAGACAAGGCGCCCACAACCACTAATCAAACTTGTCATGAGGAGGTATGAAGCCTTCTTTCAATCTTGAATATGTATGCATGTATAATTGCATACAGAACACACATACAGTTTAGCTTCACAGTTCTGCCTTATTGATTGCTGTGAAGTAAGTAGTTTCACTGGCTGGCTTAGAAGTGTCTTTAGTAGGAAAAGGGGCTTATTAAGGCAATCCCTCATTCAAAGGTTACCGCTACATTTACCAAATGTAACCAAATGTAACTACTTCCATTTCACATAACCAAGGAGGTCAACTTATGGGTTAGATCCTCCTTTTTCCGGGTATGCTTCTTTGTAGGCAAGAAACAAATGAACGAAGTGTGAATCAAAGAATAAATGGTTCTCCGAAGCCTCTAAAGGAGAAAGGCAATATTTTACTTCTTGACAATGAAGATCCAGTCCATTCATTTATATTCCAAGCACAATGTCTGAAATATGTACTTCCTTGATAACTTAGTATAGATTGTTCTTAAGAAGATCATAGCTTAGTCTTCAATGCAGTGGAACGGTAGGGTCCTTTTGGGATGACCTTGTGCACTACTTGTTCTTTTCTGCCTTGTTTTCAGGTTGGAAAGTTCTTTCCGTAGTTTCTCGCGGCCAGTACTGCATGCAGCGGCAAGGGTTGTACAGGAGATGGGGAAAAGCCGTGCTGCTGCTTTTTCTTTGGGTTTGCAGGATATTGATGAGGGAGCTTATGTAAATACGTACTCTGAAGATTCATATGATCCAGATATAAACCCGACTGCACAATCTGAAGGTAGTGATTGACTAAAAATATTCCAGTAACAGTTCAAAGGGTGGTATGTCTATTTAAACAACAGAAACCCTTGATCATAAGATCAAATCTTTTCATTATATGTAGGATTATGAGGTTATTCTGTGATTGCTTGTATATGTTTCAAATGTGGTTCTCTCTCTCTACACTAAACAGCCTCTTCACGAGATTTTTCCATTGGTAAGGGAGCATGATATAAGTCTAGAAATTTGTTAATTGGTATTCTTGTTTTCTGAACCGAGCATGGTTGGCAACATTTTCTTGTGAAACCATTATCAGAAGGATAAAGATAGATTTAAACTGTAAGGAAGGCTCTGAATGCTGGCTTTGCACTACCAAACCTTGAAATGGTATAGAACTTTTAGATAAGTAAAGATTTTCAGTTTGCCCCATATGTTAAATATCGTTCAGAATATTAGGGAAACATTGTGATCTAAAATTTTATTCGTATATAATGCAGGAGTTGATTTGTAGCATTCTAAACTAGGAAACTATCCTATCGTCCTCAAATTAGAGGGAACATATAAGCGAATAATCAAAGAAATATCACACCTAATATTCTGTGACCTATTTTTCGAAAGTAATCAAAGAATTATTCTAACGCTTCCATTCAAGCTGTGAAAAAATATTTTGCATTCCAAGCTTCTTAGTAATTTAATGGAAGCTTGTACAGTTGTACTAGATAATCCTTTTGTGAGTACATTTCCCAGTTGACTAGAAGATGGTACATATGGAGCACAAACTTGCCTAGAGTCAGTTATTCACTAATAAAATGTCTACCAAACTCCATGTACTTTGTGTTATGCTGGATTGGATGGTGCACTATAGTTATGGTTGGTTTATTAATTCAATAAAGCATCATTGGACTCTTTGTTCCCACTTTCAATTATTAGAGCATTAATTTTAACCATAATAGTTTGCATATTCTTTGAGCCATTGCCTTGAAACCTCTGCAGTAGAATGAGCCACCACTGGTTGTTTCTTACTTCTCCAAGCAATCAATTTCCTCCTAAGAGGGTACATTAGCCAGTAGTTGATTTTCTATCTGTCATTGAGCCACTCCTGTCAGCACCCATATTGACTTTCTAGTTTAAGCTCTCCAATTTTCTGAACGAAGTGGCCTTTCTGTGGAGTTTCTTCAAGATATCTAATAATTCTGTAGATTTAAGAGTAGCATGTACAAACTATCACTACACTCATGGCACGGGCTATTTCCTGTCTTGTGTGTGACAGTAAAAACACTTCTGACCATTCTTTGATACATCTCTTGATCAGTATTCTTCCTTTATCTTTTCCTTTTTTCTTACTCTTAATTGTTGATTAGACTTTATTGGAATACCAACCAGTTTGGTACTGGCCATACCTGTTCTCTTGAGGAGATCTCGAGTGTACTTTTGTTGAGAGATAGTTATTAAGATGTGTTCACTTCAATTTCCAGAAAATATTTTCATTTTTCAAGGTCCTTGATCCCTAGTTCTTTTGCCAGATAGGTCTTTAGCTCTATTATTATCGCTGTATAGGGAATAACATTTTCGATCAAGGTCTGTTTCCCTGCCTTTGACTTTGAACATAGTCTGTGAATCATAGAATTCTTTTTCACAGGTGCAAATGTCTCATGGTAGTCTGTACAATAGGTTTGAGTGTATCCCTTGACTACAAAACTTGCCTTGTATTAGTTGAGCGTTTTGTCAGATTGTACTTCACTATGAAATTTTTTTTTCATAGGGCATATCTATTTCTCCCTCCGGTAAATATACTATTTCCCAGGTCTTATTTTTGTAGTGCTCTCATCTTGTTGTTCATGGACTCTCTCCACTATTTTGAGGTTAAGACTTCTTGGACAGTTGGGAGTTTGCTGAGAAAGAACTTCTGAGAGAAATGCTTGGAAATAAGGTGAAAGATTCTCCATAGACACAAAATTTGGCACAGCGTGGTCTGTCGAGTACGAGCTCTAAACCCTTTTCTAAGGGCGATTGGTAAATTGAAGTAATGGGGGAATCAATTTCAGAACTACAAACAGGAATTGGATCATTATTTTCTTTACTTGTGTCAAGGATGATAATTGGAGCAAGTGAAGTGATGATAAACTTTTTCCATCTGGAGTGCACATTAATAGTTCGAGTTCTGGGTCTCTCTGCTATGGTTTCTTCATCTGTGGGTATATTGTCAGAATTTGCAATATGGTTTCAGCAAGAATTTTGGAATTGCTGGTTGTTGGCCAGTGGAATTTTGTCTCTGAGGAATAGTATATAGGCTACTTGGTTTAATTCTTAGGTTTCATTTAGTTACTGATCCACTCTCTTTGCCCTGATCCCATCTATTTTCATCTCAATAACGTGTTCCTGAGATGGGTGCTAGAAGAGGATGATTGATGCTCCATAAAAATCACATCCATAGCAACATAATGCTTTCTTATAGGAGAGTAATAGCATTTCTGTCCTTTTAGGGTTTGGTATCCTAAAGTTGTGCATCTTACTGCTTGAGGATCCTACTTTCATGCAAGTTGTTGGATACGAACGTGGTGTTTGGTGGTAAAGAGTCTATTCGTTGGAAGTTGGGAAATAGTATCATAAATTTATTCAAAAATGTTTGGGTTCCCAATATTGGGTTGGTATTAAACTCGTGTGATGGGTTCTGATGAGAAACTGATTACTTTTTATGGCCAGA
Source organism: Fraxinus angustifolia subsp. syriaca (assembly GCA_903798275.1). Lineage (NCBI taxonomy): Eukaryota > Viridiplantae > Streptophyta > Magnoliopsida > Lamiales > Oleaceae > Fraxinus > Fraxinus angustifolia. The sequence goes on from CAIGRE010065450.1 coordinate 12,776, forward strand.
AGCTTCTGCCTTTGTTTAGAACTTCCTCAGGGGAATACATCTTGAGGGTTGCATCTTGTCTTCATGAGCCTTACAGCATAAGCCTTGAGGTTTAAGCTTCGAGGTTTAAGCCTCGTGATGGTCAGTGTGTGCTTCTCACTCTTGCCCTTTGTCTTCTTTTTCACACCAACCTCAGCCTTCTGGGCTGTTTTTTATTTCATAGCCTAGAGTATTTTGTGGGCCTTCTGAATTTGTTTCAAACACTTCTTAACCCTCAAACTAGAAAGAAAATAATAGTTAAATTAGAGAACAAGTGAGTCCAGACTTGGCCTAGCCTCTTACAACAGACAAGTGCCAGTCCTCCCAAGCGAACTCGTATATTTTCGGCAGTAGACGCACAGTTAAGAGAACTAAGAGACTGAAAATGTTTGTGTGTGTGTGTGTCTCATTGTTGTCTCTGTTATTCTACTTTCTCTCTGAAAATGTCAAAGTAAGCAAAATTCTTAAATAGACGGTCAGTTTCATTTATTATATGCTTGCTTCTTTATAATCATGTTTCTAGTTACAAATTAAACATTTAATTTTATTGAAATAATATATTATTGATATTTTGCTGTCATAAAGTTTATTACAATGATATTTTTTTTGTTATGTTCTTTGAATTATTTTATATGTTTTGTGTGTTGAGACTTACATCTCATCTGACAGAGGCTAAACTGTTCAGTACCCGATTTATAGCCTTTAACACTGGTTATTACTGTTATGGTTTGCCATATGTTATCTAGGTTGCAGCTATAGCTAGTCTCTTATAATTAAACATATGCATACTTGCTCGACTCATAGTCATGGATATCTTTACTTGGTTTCTACTTTTATTGGTACAAGTCAAACTCTCGTCTGAGGACTGCATAAGTCGATACTATACTGGCTGGTTTTTCACTCTAAATATGCTTTGGATGCATAAAATAGCTTGTTGACTCAATGAATCGATCTCTGGTCACTTGTGGTGGAATACTTTTTGCCTTTTCCTGCACAGATTCTATGTTTCTGCTTTTTTGTCTTTCTGTTAGGTATTCGTAGAGTACCCTCAATATCTAATGGGATGGGTAGCAAGGATACAATTGCAAGTTTGTTGGCTTCACTAATGGAGGTGGTGCGAACAACTGTTGCATGTGAATGTGTTTATGTGCGTGCAATGGTGATAAAAGCATTGATATGGATGCAAAGTCCACATGAATCTTTTGATGAGCTGGAATCGATCATCGCATCTGAGCTATCGGATCCATCTTGGCCAGCAACTTTATTGAATGATGTATTGCTTACATTGCATGCTCGTTTTAAGGTACTGAGCAAGTGAGAAAAATAGAAATAATCCATTTTGATAATGTTGTTTTCCTTTTGCTGATGTAAGTTTAACCTTTATATGTCACTTGCAATCTTAATGTTCTGCACAATATATATAGAGCCTCGCATATTAGTCCCCCATTCTTGAAACCCTCTCTTCTCATTGTTGTGATTTGGTTTCTCATTCCAATTTTTGGTTTTATTGCAAATGGTTACATCAATAAACAGCTTTCGCTCAGATTGCTGGATCCGTGTTACCTTCTTGTCTAGCGATATCCCTGGATTTGTTAATCATGTTGACTAGCATGCATGTACGTTTTCGGAGCTTTAAAGAAATTAATGCCAAGAGATTTTTAACTTCCACTGGTTTCGAATAAGATTAAGAATGCGAGGCTTTGATTGATCTCTAGCTAATGATACTGGAGCGTTGAGACATGATAAGCTTAGTTGTAGAAGATCTGAAACAACCATCAATATGAGCACTTGAAAAGGTTTTGGACTTTGAGAATTGATTGGATGATAATCAAATGTACTCCGGAGCTTTGCTTTTCTCGATGCATGAAATTGATTTTTGTTTTTTATTTTTGGTCTCACTGTTCTTGTCTGTTAAAATGTAAAAATTTTGCCTCAAATTTCTATTTTGAGGACCTTTCTGCTTGAATGAACTTGTCGACTTGTCCAAGTTCTGTACGCAGACAAAGAATGTCTGAGACAATAGGGTAGCGCATTATAGTGTTGATCTGAATGACTGTTCCCTTCTAACTGTCTGATGTAGAAAAGAAATTTTTAAAAATTACAATTCAGAAAGTTTTCTATCTTGAATGACTTTTTCTGCTGTTGCAGACCTTTTTTTCTCTGTTTTGGCTGTAACTTGGGAATGCATATGATAAAACATGAATCTTTCTTTTTACCCGAATTCTTTCTCTCTCAATAGCATAATCATTGCTTTCTTTGATCCTTAATTCTTGCCTTATTGTCGGGAGTTTAGGCCTCTCTCTCTCTCTCTCTGTGTTTTTATGTGTGTGTGTTTCTGCCCATATGCTTGTTTGGGCGTGCATGTTGTAGGTCTTTGAACATGCTGTAGTTTTCCTTAGCTTTTACTTTGCAGGAGTAGGCACTTGCCATGTACTTAGATGTCCCGTTTTATGTTTATTAGGCTACTCCAGATATGGCAGTCACCCTTCTCGAAATTGCTAGAATTTTTGCGACTAAAGTTCCTGGGAAGATTGATGCTGACGTACTTCAGCTTCTGTGGAAAGTAAGTTCAAACAATCCTGTCAGACTTCATTGCTTAAATGACATAATTTTTTCCTACAAATAAGTTGAGAATTTCTATACTATAAAGAAATTTGCATGTACTCGATAGCCTTTTTCACCTGTTCCTGGATAACTAATAGAACTACTGGATTTGATCTTCACTGCTTTCTGTGAACAGTATGGATTCTTTTAAGAAGTACCCTTCTATGGATCTTCTAATATTGTAGAATTTGATGCAAAGTAAGCTGGTTCTGGCTGAATATTATTTTGTGGTCAATTATCATATATTCTGATTAAAACCCATATACTCAGACCGACTAAGAAAGAGTTGGTCTAGTGACTTTTCAGAGGCTGTCACACTCAGTTTGCATCTTCAGTTGAATGCAATAAAGATTTCATATCTGTGAAAGTCGAGAAGTTCGACACTGTTGCTTCATAGTATGTTGATAATAGTATATAATTCCAAAATGGTTAAATTAACGATCAATCACTTCTTATTATTTTCTATCTCGCTTCTTTCTGTTTGATTTGATTGTCAAAAGATCACAAAATTTCTTGCTTCCAGCTTAGTACGTATATTTTTGGAATTTTAAGCATCCATACTTACGCAAGACTCGGCTCCCTATATCTCTCTTCGATTGAAATAATTTTTAGTGTTGTTGCTGCTTCATCATGGTGTCATTTACTTTGGTCTAATTGCTATGTGGTTGCTAGACTTGTCTGGTTGGAGCTGGTCCTGATGGAAAACACACAGCTCTGGAAGCAGTCACCATTGTTCTTGATTTACCACCTCCCCAGCCTGGTTCCACCTCTGCACTTACCTCAATTGATAGGGTGTCTGCATCTGATCCAAAGTCAGCTCTCGCGTTGCAGAGATTAGTTCAAGCGGCAGTAAGTGTTTTACTCAATCAGTAGGATTCTATATGTTAAAGCTGAATAATTGGGATCTTTAGATTTCATCAACCCCATGGGTTTTATTTTCCCCACACTTTTGCCAACATATTTTTTTCCTACTTGTAGGTTTGGTTTCTTGGAGAAAATGCAAATTATGCTGCTTCTGAGTATGCCTGGGAGTCGGCAACCCCACCTGGTACAGCATTGATGATGTTAGATGCTGATAAAATGGTTGCTGCAGCCAGCTCTCGGAATCCTACACTTGCTGGTGCTCTGACTCGGCTCCAAAGGTGTGCTTTCAGTGGAAGCTGGGAGGTACATAATTTGACCTTGCTATTATTCGAATTGGGCTCATAACACGACTTAAAAAAATCGTAAAATGTGAACCTGTTTTTTACATGATCTGTTCTTTGTTGACTAACTTTGTTATGGGTTCTGGGGTTTGAGGCTGTTTATTTCCCACAATAAAATCATAACTGTTGTTATGAGGAGATGAATGGATTTGAAAATAAATTTCAATTAAATCATCAATCAAATAAAGGGGTGAGCCGGTGAGGAGTGTTCCAATATCTTATTTTGATAATATTCGACTTATGTATTTTGGTTTTCTTACTCAAATCAGCATGTGGTGGTCCTTAGATTTTCTGCTCATGGATGCATCGAATACATTTAAATTATGAGTGCAATGAAATTACTGCATGTGATTTATCAGAGTTCAATTGGAAGTCATTTCTTAGTATTTTGGATATTTCTCAACACGATGACTTGAAATCTTTTCACTTTGACTCAATTCTTTCAGGTTCGTATCATTGCTGCTCAAGCTCTCACTACAATTGCAATTAGATCTGGTGAGCCTTATAGGCTACAGATCTATGAGTTTTTGCATGCTTTAGCACAAGGTGGTGTCCAATCTCAGTTTTCTGATATGCATGTTAGTAATGGAGAAGATCAGGGAGCAAGTGGTACGGGCCTCGGATCCTTAATAAGTCCTATGTTGAAGGTCCTAGATGAAATGTATAGTGCTCAAGATGAACTCATAAAGTAAGGAAATTTATCTTACATCTTTCAGATGTAACACCTTATAAAATTAAGACTGGAATATGACAGGTGGTCTTTATTAAAAAATTTCCATTTGAATGTGCAGGGAGATGCGCAACCATGACAATGCCAAAAAAGAATGGACAGATGAGGAACTTAAGAAACTATATGAAACTCACGAGAGGCTGTTAAATTTTGTTTCACTATTCTGTTATGTTCCAAGAGCCAAATATCTTCCTTTAGGGCCAACAAGGTAGATCCTTCTTTTCCCATGGCTTGCATCTTTTAGTCATTGAGGAGTTGGAACTTTTTAAATTTCACTTGAAAGATAAATATAGCCTCCTGGAATATCAGTCTACTTTGCCTCTCAGAGTCGCCTTTTATAGTATCCGTAAATATCAAGCCATCATTATATGAATTTGAAGTATGGAATTAAATCAGTTGACTTATCTTTCTTTTTGTTCGTTGTCGAGTGTGCTCGACCAATTCATTAATACATCTTTTTTGATTTGGTTGTGATCTATACTTTCATTAGAACGAACTTTGATGTTAGAACTTAGAACAAGTCAAGTCTTTCTTGTGAAATTAATCCTTTCATTGTTCCTTGTATAAAACAGAATCCCCCTTCCCAGTTCTACACTTTTTTAATTTACATTGATTGAAAACAAATTTCATATTAGACAAAAATTCAGTCTCACTATTTTCTCCTTTTGGTTTAATTTACTTTGCAAACAGCGCAAAACTTATTGACATCTACCGTACCCGCCATAACATAAGCACGTCAGCTGGTCTCAGCGATCCTGCTGTTGCCACAGGGATATCTAATCTTATTTATGAAACTACCAAAATGAGGATGTCCGATCTTATTCCTGAAACTACTCAAATGAAGCCATCTGAATCAGATGGCCTTGATGATGACCTTGTTAATGCTTGGGCAGCAAACCTTGGTGATGATGGCTTATTGGGAAACAATGCACCTGCCATGAACAGGGTAAGAATCTTACCCATCTCTGAAGGAATTTCTTCATTACCCACGTTGGGATGGGTTTTTCCTGTTTTATATTTGAAAAAAATAACTCTCTACCTTTAAAACTTCGAACATAGACCGTGACAACTGTCATTTTAGGTTTTTACTAGAACTATATATGCTGAAGTATGTTTAGTTTGAAATTCTATTAGGAAACTGAAAATGAAGTTATATACAGAGTCACTGTCTTAAATGAGTTACACACCAGCTGGTTTGTCTTGAAGTAACCCGGTCAAGTTCAGATCTTTAAACCTATTAAACTAAGTTCGTAATTTGTCTTTTTATCTTTGGATATACATGTCAAAAAACTGTACTTCATTATGTTGTGAGAGATTTGAAACTTCATTTCTTTACTTGTGACTTGTGTCTGACAAATCCTTTTGATCTGTGTGTCACATTAGGTCAACGAATTTTTAGCTGGTGCTGGTACTGATGCTCCAGATGTTGAGGAAGAGAACATTATTTCCAGACCTTCTATGAGTTATGATGATATGTGGGCAAAGACTCTCTTAGAGACAACAGAAATGGAGGTTGGGAATCGTAATCTGTTGCATGGTCTTGCTTTAATCTCAAGTTTGTTTGTGGGAACTCAATATTTGTGAACTCTCATCATTATACAGGAAGACAGGAGGTCATCTGGGTCGTCTTCTCCTGATTCATTAGGATCTGTTGAGACATCCATATCATCTCACTTTGGAGGAATGAGCTATCCGTCATTGTTCAGTTCCAAGCCATCTACTTATGGAACTTCGCAGTCCACGGTATGCAAATTAATGCATTGAAAAAAAAAAAACGTCTGGCTTCTGTATGGCAATGGATATAATTGCAGTTTTGGAATCAAGATGTGAAGTATCTTAAATTCATTTTCATGATACATATATCGTGCGTATGTGTGAAAAATATTAAAATTCTTCAAAATTTGAGCTTTATTTGCATGAATTTGTGAATGAAAAATGGAGATGTTTCTCCAATTAACCCCTGAGAGACCACACATGAAGGATAGGTTGTTTTTGCCAATGTGAAGCCACACTTTACATTAGTTGCAAAAGAAACCAAGAGAAATCATGAAAAAAAGGTAAAAACATATTAATATCTGGTATTTCTTCTTGATGACCTTCAAGGTCATTTAAAATTCAGCAACTAGAGAAGTAGAACATCACATGAAAGGGCATAACATCTAAACAGAAAACAGTTCCAATAATAACTTTCGTTCTTTCAACTTTCATTTGAGACTTGAATCAGTGTGAAAATTGAAATCTGCATCACCTGCTTTGTCTACTTCTGAAAATCCACTCCTCATCTTGGATGCTTCAACTCTATGATTTTCAATTAGTTGCTCCACTCCTATATTTTTCTTTTTTTTTTCCCCTTTCTTCTTTGTGAAGAATATTATAAATTGTATATAATAAACTAATTTCTATTATAAAGTAAAAGATCATATTTATAGTGCTAAAAATAACTCCAAAAAGGAAACATTGCATAATAATTATACAATGAACTATTAAG
>CAIGRE010065511.1:0-19907 GCA_903798275.1 Fraxinus angustifolia subsp. syriaca
TTAATTATTTATCAATTACATAAACATTACATCATTACTTATTTAATTAACCAAAAAATTATATCTTTATTAATGACAAATTAATTTTTAAACAAAACTATTAAATATAAACTAAGCAAACGTGCATTGCACGTTGCTTATATCTAGTATAGAAGATATAATAAGAAAGTTTATAAAAAAAAGATGATGAGATTTTTTAAGTATAATTGAATTCAATATTAGAAAACATGTACGATGTGGTAAGGAGAAAGAAATTCATTATCTTAGTCACAAAATTCAGAATAAATTTATAATCAAGTTGGCAGGTGAGAATTGAATTTGCAATCATTAAAAAAGTTTGAGAAACAAATATTTTTAGTGAAATTTGTTTTACACCCGATATGAGTCACGTATATATATATATGTCTCAACAAGTGAAGTAAAGATAGAAAAATTATTTTTAGGACTCCCGAAGGCATAGAATATTTCAGAATAAGAATTGCTTGTTAAATACTATGTTCTACGACTATTTGAACTATATACAAGTGACTTGAGAAATTATGATATATTGGTTCTAATATGAAATGAAAAGATATAGATGTACATGTAAAAGAGTATTGGAAGAAAGTTCGAGGAAAAATTGTAGCCATATTCCAAAAACTTCAAAAAATTTGCCGGTTTCATACAAATCTTCGATTTGTAGCAGCGCTAGTCCCAAATCTTTTAAACTCGAGCAATAGAAAGATTTTCAGGTGATTTCCATCCAAAAATTTATTAATTGATCAAAAGTCAGCATTTGGTCATAATTTGATCAATTTTTAGAAAAGGCGAAACACTTTTTAACAAAAAAATTAATTAAAAATGGTAATTTATATCCAAAGTCCCAAATCTTTAAACATTTACAACTAAATTGTAAATGTGCATGAAAGCACCTCAGACAATTTTCGTTTAAAAGTCTATCAGTTGACAAAATGTTCATTTTTTTCGTTCCACACAATCACCCAACAATAATGCCTAACCCCTAACCCACTCAATGGTAGGTGTTGCGAGAGCTTTGCATTTTCCGTTATCTTAAACCAAATAAACAAAACGAAAATTGAAAATGAATTCAAAATTCAAAATTAAAAATTGAAACGAAAATCATGCAAGACTTTACATTTTCCAAATGGTGTGAACGTTTTCCTTAATATATTTTTTTTTTTTTCAAAATTCACTTTCAATCAAGTATTTTTCAAAATAATAATAATAATAATAATTTTACACATAAATTAAAAAATTTCTTACTTTTTAACTACTATTTTCCAACAAATTACTATTCCAAAACCTATTACCCAATCAAATGGGCTCAAATAAGGATGTATTGAAAAATACATATTTTATACGTTCTTGAGAGTGAACAATTTTTTAAATTAAAGCTTGACAAACAAAGTAACTACAATTAATATAAATATTAATTAAAAGCATAATTAACATTAGTTTACAAAAAAAAATATTAGGCACCGCCCTCAAGATAATAGTATTGATCTTTCTTTGGTATCTTCCTGCTCGACACCTAGCCACGCGTATCGTATCTCAGTGACTCAGTCCAATAGACCTGGTATTTCCAAACAAAAATCGATCCCCAACAGAACTGAATTTTTTTTTTCATCTGAATCCCTTTTAGCAAAATCTGATTGCAAATTAAAGAAATGGAAAAACTTGATTTGTCGAAGTTAAAACTGGCATCGTCTTCATTGGGGGAGCGGATAAAGACGAGCGGCGCTCAAATGGGCCGCACGATCAGCATGAAAATGAAGGAAATTCTCCAGAGTCCTACGCCTGAATCGAAAATAGTCGATGAGGCCACGGCGGAGTCCATGGAGGAGCCCAACTGGAGTTTGAACCTCCGCATTTGCGCTATGGTCAATAAGGAGGAATTGAATGGGACGGAAATCGTTAAGGCTATTAAGAAGAAATTGGTGGCCGGAAAAAGTCCGGCGAGTCAGAAGTTGAGTTTGGACTTGCTGGAGACTTGCACGTCGAATTGTGAAAAGATGTTCTCCGAGGTGGCGTCGGAGAAGGTGCTGGATGATATGTTGAGATTGATTGATGATCCGAAGACGGAGCAGGGGAATAAGGTTAAGGCGATGCAGCTGATCCGGGCTTGGGGCGAGTCTGAGGATCTCACGTACTTGCCTGTTTTTCATCAGACTTATTTGGTCAGTGGCACTTTCTCCTTTTTTTGTTCTATTTTTCAGTTCTATACACTGGATGTTCCAAAATTTGGAAACTTTTTCATCTGTTGATTAGTGATGCTGTTATGCAAAATGCTAAGAAGAAAATGTAGAAACCAGGGCTTTAGCCTCTGTTTGGCTGCTATGATTTTGGGAAAATGGAGTTTTGAATATTTTCCTGAGGAGGTGTGGTTGAAATGTTGGGAAACGTTTTGGCTTGCCAGCAAAATATTTTATTGTGTAAACGTGAGGTTGAAAATGAGTAGAAGAATTATAGAACTTTGAAATAATAGTGGGAAAAAAATGTCCATAGAACCAAAGTCAAGAACCGACCAGGTCCCATAGGCCATATGGTTCTTGGTTCTTGAACGAAACTGTGGATACTCAGCACTGGAACCGAATCATGTATCTTTTTCTTGTCAAAGACCTGACAAATAGTTTCATGATTGGTGACAGCAATGACAGCGAGATGAACCAGTTGCTCCAATATCCCAATAAGACACGATCTAAAAGCTTTTATTAGATAGGGGAGAAATTTATTCATTTTAATTATATTAGAAAATGAATGAATTTTCCATTTTTGTGCTGTATAATGTTTGAAGGGGTCCTTTGGTTAGTGATTATCAAAGCAATAAGAACTTGACTTGTGAAAACGCCATTAACGTCTCTCGTTAGAGTTGTACGTTGCTAAACCTGTATTCATATGGATTACTATTTTCTGGTGTTCTTTTCTTTATAATGCTTCTATTTTGTTTGAAAATTTCTTACAGTTTTGGTTATATGGTTCGAGTTTAGTATTTCTGTTGGTTTCTTTTTCTAATGCCTTTTGTCTCGTTCTTTCACGAGATAAACTATTACAGATTATGATTTTAAAATAAAAACTTAACGCGGAACATGATGGATATGCTAGCTTCTGGATGTGCGTGTTTCCATGCTCAATGTATTTAGAGATCAGCTATATTTCGGTCCTTTATGGAAAGACTAAGTTCTAACCTTTCATAATTCCATGCTTCATGAACTTGGATAGTAGTGACATATGTTTTTCTTCCTGCAATTTAATTGGTTGGAATTTGGCAGAACTTGAAGACAAGAGGGACACCTCCAGTAACACATGACGGAAATGCATCCCCCATGCAATATAGTCTGGAGTCATATCTTGGTCAACAGCCCCGGTCGCCTCCTGGAAGTTATCCTATTCCCAACACCGGTTTACAAAATGTTCCAGATGCCACATTCATTAGTTATGGCATCCAATCTGTTGAAGAGAAGAAGGAGTTTCTTGAAATAACTCGAAATAGTCTCGACATTTTTTCCAGCATATTGAATTCTGAAGTTGTACTCAAACCTCTCAAGGTCAGGATATTCTTTGTTTTGTTTAGATACTTAATAAATCCCTATTTCAATCCTAACTTCAGATTTTGTTTTTTAAATGCTATTGTTGCTGCCGCTTTATTGTAATTGTTTTAGTTGTTATAGATTGCCTCACCGGTCAGTCTGGTATAATATTTTCTCCAACTTTCCATGCCATATTTCCAGTATCTGCGAGGCAAGTTGTGCAAGTCTTTTGGGCACATGTTGGCATCTCTTATCGCAATCTCATGGTCTTGGCTTTTCCATCTTGAGACCACACTTGCTAGTTGCTTCCCATTGACATTGGAGTAGTCTTTTTCTGTAAATGGCCAACTATCGAACTGTCCCTTTTCTTCTCGTGTTCTAGGCCTTACAATCCTGTGACAAAACTTTTTTACTCGTTTTATGTTGACCTTTCTATCACTTGAACTAATCTACAAACAAATTTAATAGGTTTCAATACTAATAAGATCTTGGTTTGGGGGTTTTGCAGGATGATCTGACTGTGAGCATGTTGGAGAAATGCAGAAGATCTTTGCCTGTTCTTCAGGGAATCATCGAAAGCACATCTGACGATGATCTGATGCTTTTCGAGGCTCTAAACCTCAACGACGAGCTTCAAAAAGTCATTTCAAAATATGAGGAAATGGTAGCTTCCTTAGAATCAGAACGGCCCAACTCTGATGCAAGAGAAGAACTGCCTATTCACTCTGATGACGATACAAGAGAAGAACTGCCTAATCACTCTAATGCCGAAGGAGCAACTTTAGCTCTGCAGAATGAAAGTCGACACGAAACCAAAAGTCTGAATTCATTGGAAGTAGGGATCGCTGGATCCCAGAGTGAGAAGAGTGCTCAAGCACAAGCAGCTACTCCAGAGTGAGAGGAATAATACGAGTGCTCGAGCACTGAAGAGTGATAATAAAAGCGGCAAAGATAGTGGACTTACCTTTGGTGGTAGATCGCGTTCGTGTTGCCTGTTTAGCTTGTTACCGCCTCTAAACTTATGGTGCGCTTCTTTTGCGAGAATTTGAAATTCTCACTGTGACTAGTTAACTAGGTTGTTACTTTTTAATGCACAAGGACACGAGATGATTGTACGTGTGACTTTTCTACTAGCATTTGCATTGGCATGTTATGATCTATTTGATTTCATTTTCATGTTTGGTTTGCTCGACTATAATATAATAAATAGATTTTTACTTTATCTTCTTAATTAATAATACAGTGTTGTACTATCTGATCATTTTTACCGAACATGTCAAACGTGCCATGTGTTTGACTCCATAAAACACACTCACTAGAAAGTCAATTTTCATGGTTATAAAAGTGTAATTTTATTTATTTATTTATTTTTAATGATAAATCTTCCTGAATTGAGAAGAGGGGGAAGGCGTGTTATAACTAAAATAATAGCTAGCTGAAGGAGATGGGATCTGCAATTCAATTTTCTTGTTCAAATGACTGTCTATCCAATGAATTATTGACTTGTCGTTAGCGTTGAAGTTAATGAGAGTAAATTTGAGATGATATATTAATTATTGAAGATATGTTAATGATTCATTTGACACATAGTTATTTAGACAATAAAATTGGACAACCAATCTCAACTTCTAGCTAAAGTTAGCTAGTTAGGGTAGCGCGCAATGACTTTCTTTGATAGGCTCACTTTTCATCTTTCATAAAAGTGTGTAGAATAATTTGTGGGAATAAAGTTTAAAAAATCAGGACGAATGATGAAAGAAAGTTCCAAAAATCAGGACAAATGATTTAACTTTTCCTTTCTTTTGCTTTTCGAGAGATTAGCCCTGCGAGATCATGATCTAGTTCTTTGATCGGACATACACTACAATTTTAGGTCAAATTTATTTTGGATCACATTTTTCAAGATTAATCTGACCTCCTTTCATATGCATTTCTTAGAGCTTCTAGATATGCGACATCACATTTCATATTGCTTAGTCTTCGTTTGATTTTCATTATTTCCAAGAATACATTTTTTCTCTTTTCTTTTCAGCCGCACATATTATTACAAGTAAATTCGAAAATTTCGTTTATTATTTAATCACACATTTTTCATTAATCTACCATTAAAAAATTCAATTTTTGTGAAATAATGAGGCTCTAGGCTTATTGAGTTATTGTTATCTTTTAAATTTTGGTAATGAACATGTTTGTAAAACGCGTGTTAATACTTAATACTTCTAATTATGTAGAAGAAAATTTACAAGTGGAAATTTTTGATACTTGAAATGTAAATCTAATCCATTTTTAGCTTAGCTAAACGTGCGGTATCTTGGAGCCTTCAAATAAAAAAGAGCGTGTCCACCACTCCCATAATCCCTCACCCCGCCAAATGTTCACCTGAAATTTCCCCTCCAAAACCCTAACCCTACTCCCAAACTGTATAATTTTCGAGCCATAGGATTCGGACTTCAATCAAAGCTCCCAAAATGCCAGCCATCCCATCGCCGGGAAAGATTCTCCGGCTGGAGCTGGAGAACTTCAAGTCATACAAGGGTCACCAAGTAATTGGTCCGTTTTACGACTTCACTGCGATCATCGGACCCAATGGTGCCGGTAAGTCCAACCTAATGGATGCCATCAGCTTCGTCCTTGGCGTGCGAACTGGCCAGCTCCGTGGGGCCCAGTTGCGAGACCTCATTTACGCGTTCGATGACCGCGAGAAGGAGCAGAGGGGAAGAAAAGCCTATGTCATGCTCGTCTACCAGCTGATGGACGGGAGCGAAATTAGTTTCACTCGCTCAATTACGCCTGCTGGTGCCAGTGAGTACAGGATTGGGGATCTTGTCGTGAATTGGGATGATTATAATAACAGCTTGAAGTCGCTAGGAATTCTAGTCAAGGCACGCAATTTTTTGGTTTTCCAGGTGGTTTCGCCGACTTTAATCTTGTTTTTCTTCACTCTCTCCCGTGTTTTTAAGTTCAAATGTTACACTGAGATATTATTTCGTGAATTGCAATAGTTTTAGCCACACGGTAGTGTAAAAATGACAAAAAAGTACATTTTGGAGGAAAAAAAATGTTGAAGGGAAACTGGCCTTTCTTTATGGGTTAAAATTGAATTAGAACAGTAATTTTGTAAAAAACGTTGATGGTGGAGTAATGTTGAAGGCTAAATTTAGATAAATAAGCAAGTGGCGTGGTTAACATGTCATTAAAACCAGGCAAAAATCCGGGTTCAAGTCTTGCTATCTTAAACGAAATTTTTTGCATTGTATGAATCCGGCTTGCGGTGGGTGTATCGAATGCGATATCTAAATAAATAAATATGTCATTTCTAACTGTTTAAGCTTTTAGACGAGGTGTTTAACCTTATTATATCACAGCTAGGCTCGACATCACCCATTTATAAAAATTATGCATGGGTCAAGTCGAAAAATTGTTATGGCTAGATGCGATGGAACACATTGAAGACTAAACTTACATTAATAAGTTTGTACTCATCTATGAAAATTGTTCATGTGTCAAACTTCTGGTATAATGGTCGTTTCACCCAGCTTTAGATGGTATTATAGCTGGATGTCACTAGGTCTCATAAGGAAGGGAGAATGATTTGAACATGAGAATGAGATCGTGCCACAAGGGATCCCAAACTAAGGGCGAAACCAATAGTGCAAGGGATGGATTCTTGGTCGTGGCTTTGGGTGATAACGGGCTTGTTCACACCTTTCCAGCTAGCTATGGCTCTTGGAAGAATTGGTTACATCATCCAGCATCAATAGTATGAAAGAGAAGTTACAATTGAAGTCAGTTGTTCTTGTACTGAGAAACAAATATGTGATGATCAAAGTTATGATTACATTCTTTACGCTAGTATGACTAAGACAGAAGTGGAATAATAAAACAAGATCAGAGTGAAATTCATAAGATTAGGTAGATTATATTGGTCACTCCTCTGTGTATGGGAGTAACGGGACAAATGTTGATTGATGGCCCGAACAAGAATTATTGGTGGTGATGCTTGTTGTAAATATCTTTTCAAGGAAAGTGGACATAAGAAAACTTTTCAATTATGAAAGTTGGTTTGATGGATAAGAATAAGAATGTGGGAAACAATTTCAAAAGATGCCTTCAAAGTGTTTCTTCCCCTTATCCTGAAATTCATTCCGGGTTTCCTTACGTGCACATTTTTTTTTCTCTTGCATTTGTTGACCTTTCCAGTGTCTCCTGAATACAAATAATACTACGTTCTCCTTTTACCTGAATTGTATTTTTATTTTTTAGTAGGTACTTGGATACATAGGCACAGACACATTTCTAGTAAGTAAAAAATTCAACTATATAAATATAACTAGGGATGCAATTTAAAGACTCTGCAACTGCTTCATGATTTTTCCAACTGGTACAAAGAGAAAGAACCTAATGATGTACTAGTAATGAGTTACAGAAACAATATTTTTCATTACTTCTAATGATAAGCTGTTTTATGATGCAGGGGGATGTCGAGTCAATTGCTTCTAAGAATCCCAAGGAACTTACAGCACTTATTGAACAAATCTCTGGTTCTGAAGAATACAAGAGACCATATGAGGAACTGGAAGAAAAAAAAGCAATGGTTGATGAAAAAGCTGTGCTTGCTCATCAAAGGAAGAAAACAATATCGGCAGAGAAAAAACAGAAGAAGCAGCAGAAAGAAGAGGCCGAAAAACACCTTAAATTGCAAGACCAACTTGTATTCACTTATATTTCTTCGATTTTGTGTTTTTTACTTGTATATGTGCTGTTATAGGAGAGCAAGTGAATGCTTTGAAATTAATTTTTTTTCAGTAATCATACATAAGCTTTAAATAAAATCCTGTCATTGGAGGACTATATCCTCGCCCTTTAGAAATAAGTAGGTTAATACTCAAATAGTAATTATTTGAAACAACCTTTCACTGTGAACTTATAATTCATCTCTTTATTATGCCTCCAATGCAGAAATCTTTAAAGCAGGAACATTTTCTTTGGCAACTATTGAACATTCAAAAGGATATTGAAAAAGCTAATGAGGACCTGGATGCTGAAGAGCAAGCCCGAAAAGAAATTGTGGATGAATTGGGGAATTATGAAAGTGAAGCAAGTAAAAAGAAGAAAGAACAATCTGGATATTTAAAAGAGATTGCACGATGCGAGAGGAGAATCACAGAGAAGCAGAATGGGCTTGATAAGAATGTAAGACTATCTTCTTTCAATAATTTTCTCCTGCTGCTTTTGTGTTTCTCATTGAATAGAGCAAAATTCATTGTTCTGGTCCAATGCACACATTAGATCAGCTGGATTTGACTTGCAAAAGTTACCATTTCGATTATGCGGGCTAAGCTAGGACTCCTAAATAAAATTATTCGGGAAAGACTAGGGGGATCTTGGATTGCAGGAAAGCTTGCAATATAAGTTGAAGGAAGGGGCTCTTTTTGCTAGAAGATATGAAATGTTCTATTGCAAGTTAGCCTTCTCCACTTATATTAAATAGACCTCCTTTTTGTTGGTCCAGATCCGAAGTCAGATGGAATATCATTTTCCATAATTATGACTCTGCGGATCTTTCCTAAATCTGCTATAAATTTATTTTCTCTCTTTTAAATTGTCATATAGAATTTTCTGCAGTATAGTAAAACTGTTGCAGAATATATATTCTACCGTGGTAAAGAAACTATTTTGACTCTGAGATTGGACCACTCTGAAGAGTCTTTTGATGAGTTTTGGGTTTTCAAGACAGAATTTGGCTTTGAATAACTGGGTCCCTGGCACTTTCTTGTGATAAGTTCACGTGATCAACAAAAACTGCTTTGCCTGGAGGCAAGATTGTATATGGTAAGATGTTTAGGTTAATTTAAGACTGTGCTGGTAAGTAATAAGTAATATGTAATAAAAAAGGAGAATGAAAAAAGCGAAAGTTCTCTGCCCCTGCTGTCTTGTTTAAGACTATTCTAGAAGCTTTGTGGCATCTCTTCTTATTTTCTCCTTTTGTTACACGTGACTGAAAGGACTGATATGTCAAGTGGAGGTAAGAGCACACCCCGGGCCATCCATGAATACCAACAAATCATTGTATGTTTACAGCAAAGTGTTTGGGCTCTTAGTCAGAAATTCAGAATATTCGTGGATGTGTAAAGTTTCTTATGTGAATTTACTTCCTTGGATGTCACTTTTTAGTTAACTGGGAAGCTTTGAAATTACTTACACGATTGATGATGAGAAGTGGGACATGTCCTGCAGTGAAATTACGCAATTTAGTTTTTGGGTTGTGGACAGACTGAATAAGAGTGGATACTAAGCCGGTGTGCTTGTTTTGAGGGTGGTAGAAATGCGAGTATTTATTAGTTAGTGCCTGCAGGATTCATTTGTGATCAAGTTGTCTTTCCTTCTCTTCTGGGATTTGCATCAGGTGTATTCGGGGAATTCTGGGTCACACACGTGCTAGTATTGTGAAGATGTTTACTTTTAATCTTTTTTCATTATTTATTCCTACTTATCAGTAGATCCTATTGTAAATGTATTGTTTTTATTACCTAAAAGGTTGTTTATTGAAAAGGTTCTTAATTTTTTTGAACTGAATTCTCATGCTGGGACCATCTTTCTTGCTTTAACCCTATAAATGAGACTTCTTCCATAATACAAGCATTGTTATATGCTTACAATTATATTATCACCAAGCAGTTTGAGAGTATTGTAGAAAATAATTCTTTCTTAATAACTCTGCTTGTTGTTTGAGTTGCAATTCTCAGCTTTCTGTTGCAAATAACATTAATTTTACATGCCATTGAGGTACATAACTTGTATTTTTGTGCTACAGCAACCTGAGCTTCTAAGGTTAAAGGAGGAGATATCTCGTATAGCTTCAAAAATCAAAAGCACCACTAAAGAGCTAAGCAAAAAGAAAGATGAAAAAAAGAGGCATTTGGAGGAGGTGCAGAAACTTCAGAATGACCTAAGGGATATCACTAAGCAGTTGGATAAATTACGAGAGAAAAATCAGGAGGCTGGGGGAAAACTTCAATTAGTTGACAGTCAATTGGAGACATACCACCAGATGTGAGGCCTTTTATTTCTATTCTTGTCAAATTTGTATTGCTTGTCTATCATTCCGGTCCAGACCAGACCTACATGCTTGTTTGATAACTGCTCGGTTAATGTCTTATAATATTTTATAATACCTCAAAACTTGTGAACCTGCATATTGTTGCAATATGGCATTCTTTCCAGACACCCAGTAATCCTTTAGTTCATGTCTCATGATAGATTCTCCTCGTGTCTGTGTCTTCACAGCAACTCTTCTCACCTTCTCTCCCCTCCTTCCATGTATTTGCATACATGTATGTACTGAATTCCTGTGCACAGTTATTGATATTCCTGCTCTATTCTGGTGGGATCCAGTTAAGTAAAATGTCTTGAACAGTAAAGGCCTTGGAGAATGAAGACCAGGTGGTATAACTTGCAATTATTTTTCAGGAAAGAAGAGGCTGGGATGAGAACTGCAAAATTAAAGGACGAGAAGGAGGTCTTAGATCGGCAACAGCATGCTGATACAGAAGCCCAGAAGAATTTAGAAGAAAATTTTCGACAGTTGGAAAATCGGAAGCAGGAACTGGAGTCACAGGAGAAACAAATGCAAACTAGACTCAACAAAATTCTCGATGCAGTTGGGAAGCACAAGGAAGAACTTATACGAGTACAGAAGGAACAGCGCGAGGTGAAAAATAAGCTTGTAGAATCCAGGTTGGGGTGATGGTGCTTCTCAGTGGTTTCCTTCTTCAATGCTTGCTGGATGTTTTGCCTTTTTTACAATTCTCACGTTCTTTTGATACATTTGTACAGGCGCAAATATGACATGTTGAAAGCAAAAATTAGTGAATTAGATGATCAACTGCGTGAATTGAAGGCTGACAGACATGAAAATGAAAGGGATGCCAGGTTGTCTCAGGCAGTTGAAACCCTCAAACGCCTCTTTGCTGGCGTTCATGGTCGCATGACAGAGCTCTGCAGGCCAATACAGAAGAAGTATGAGCTTGCTGTCACTGTCGCCATGGGCAGATTCATGGACGCTGTAGTGGTTGAGGATGAAAACACGGGAAAGGAATGCATAAAGGTATCCGATATGTAATTTCTTCAATGACAAACTTGCTCTCACTAGTGTCCTTTTTGTCTGAGTTCATTCTGAGTGTTAATTCTAGATGGAATAGTTGGCTTCTCTTCCTTCAATTACCTTAACAAGCAGCTCTTTGGTCGGAGAATTATCACTTATTGTGCCTTAATTCATTCTTTTGAATAGATGTGTAGATATTGTGATTTTAAGTATATTTTAAAGTTGATGCGGTGAATTGAAAGCACGTTGTTATTGTGAATGAGGGGCCTTTAACAGGCCGAGTTGTGGTTGAGATAGTGGGTTTTCTCCTGTATTGTTCAAACTGAGCTTCAGAATCCTTGCTGACCGATGCATGTCTTTTCATACGCCCTATAATGTCTTATGAAGTCATTTTTCCATTGTATGTTTCCTCAATTTGAAGTGTTGCCTCTTTTCTTCATCTTTCTTCTCTTGAGTGTCTACACCCAGGGCTGAATCCTGTTCATATTTATCTCTGGTTGCTACATCTTCGTTCTGAAACCTTCTACTTATTTGTGTTCATAGTACACCATAATGGCTTCTTCCAGTATCTCTCAATTGAAAACTAGTCAATTTATCTTCTCTCTCTGAATTCCAAGACATACTGTACCTGCTGACTTTTACAACCATTGATTCATTGCACAGTACATTTCACTGTTACTGCATGATTTGACATATTATGGCAGTGTCTTATTGGAAACTTTGACTTTGTGAGCGTCAGTTCATCAAAAAGTCAACTGTTAAAATAAGACAAATAAGTTGAAGTTATGTTGTAATGTTTGAAAATGTGGAGCTTATGAAAAATTTGGTTGAGCTAAATATTTTCTTTTGTCATAGATCACAATCGTAGTTAAATTTCAAAAGATTACATGTTTATGATTAGTAAGCTTGCTTACTACAGTATTTGAAAGAACAAAGGCTCCCTCCCCAGACATTCATACCTCTTCAGTCGGTGCGTGTGAAGCCAGTTACAGAGA
The DNA here is from genome assembly GCA_903798275.1 of Fraxinus angustifolia subsp. syriaca. Taxonomy (NCBI): domain Eukaryota; kingdom Viridiplantae; phylum Streptophyta; class Magnoliopsida; order Lamiales; family Oleaceae; genus Fraxinus; species Fraxinus angustifolia. Next base: position 12,627 of record CAIGRE010065511.1, read on the forward strand.
GGCTGCGCACCTTGGGAGGAACAGCAAAGCTGGTCTTTGATGTCATACAGTATCCTTTTTAAAGTTCTTTTTTACTCCTTGCATATGATCATATGAATCAATTACTGAAGTCTATATATGATTCACCTGTTTATGCTTTTTACTGAAATCTATATTACTTGCAAACGCTTTTTTCTATTAAGCTTTTTGCTTTTTCCTGATATGCTTTTTCTCTTATCAATCTACCTTTTTATCTCAGTAAAAATGTGAAAGAAACTACAGATATTAGTGTACTTAACCTGCTATATTCTTATTACATGGACAAGAAGAAAGGAGAGATACAGTTTAAGCTAGTTTAAGTTAGGGAACACAAACTCAAGACTCATAATTGTCGAATACCTTAACGATGAAAACTAGGGTAAACTAAAGAGAGGTGGATATACCATTTTTAGAATCGCTAAATGAAAATTAAAGAACAGGTGGAGTTGGAGAAACTATTAACTTAATGAGATTACAAACATGCAGAATTAGGGTTGCAGAGTGAGGGAATCTTTAAAAATTACAAAGGTTGGCAATGTTATATGATCAGACTTAAAAATGCTCTACAGCCACTTGAGTTGTGACCAGGTCCCTAATTAACTTGAGTTCTCGATTCGCCTTATCTAGAACAATCTGATGCAAGTGAAATATGAACCTTTTCTTATCTCTTTGCCGACTTATCTTATATCCATTCTATGAATGTATTGGAGATATGTGCTAATGCGCTCTGGCAGTTGTGCAGATCTATCCGATCTCATACAGCCATACAGGTTGTATATGAATATCTAGAGCATTGATGAGTTTAAACTGTTAGATGAAAAAAAATATATGTTTCCCTTTGAGATTGAGCCATTTTTTGGTTTATTCTTCCCCCCTTTCTCATCAGAACTTCAAGGAATATAAGGAAATTATTGGATATCAATTAGAAAATAATAGAGCTTGCCCTTTTCAGTCTTTTGAGTGCTGTCCATCAGTTTGTCCTCATCAATTCATTCTTAAATGAAGCACAAAACAAAGCTTCTCTCTTGAAAGTTGGGTCGTTCTCTGATGTTATCTTATAAGTATATATGGTATGCTTCGACTTTGTGTCCTTGACAAATCTTGGATTCAATCCTTCACTGGAAAAGGCCATTTTATTTGCTGTTGGAAACACCTTGGTTTGTGACGATCTCAGTGAAGCTAAGAGTCTAAGTTGGAGTGGAGAGAGGTTCAAAGGTATAACAGTACTTAATTGTTTCTCCACAATTGTCAGCTTGATTTAATTCAAATTGTTCTTCTGTTTTCTTGCTCATAGTTGTGACCATTGATGGGATCTTATTGACAAAATCTGGCACAATGACTGGTGGCTCAAGTGGTGGCATGGATGCACGTATACACAAGTGGAATGACAAAAATATTGAAGGTTTGTGTCTAAGAAGCTTGAACACGGACCCAAGCGATTTTTCAAAAATGTAGTACATGGTCAAGTTGATTTAAATTCTATAAAATTTTACATTTATATGTTATGCCGTTATGCTTGTGCTTTTTAATCTAGGACACGGCACATGGATGTTAGAGACTTGTCAAGAATGATCCTCAAAGTATCCTTTGAGTATCGGAATTTTAATAAAATATATAAAAAATAGGACATGGCACGTCTCTTCTTTGACACAGAGAGTCCGAGTTGTGTCAGTGTATCACACAGAATGACATGTGTCATATATAGACACGTTACCGTTGTAGGATTGTCCCCGTGATTACTAGGTTTGTATTTTTTTTTTTCTATGTTGTGCTAGGTTGATTGCATTATGGCTATATTTTGTCATCTTCAGGGCTTAAGAGGAAAAAAGAAGATCTTGAGTCCCAGTTGGAAGAGCTTGGGTCTATAAGAGAGATGCAGCTCAAGGAGTCCGAAGTGTCAGGCAAAATTAGCGGTCTTGAAAAGAAGATTCAATATGCAGAAATTGAGAAGGTAAAATAAAATGTGTGAATATGTTTGCAAGTAAGTATCATCGGCTATGGGTTCAAATCTGAGGCTTAGAAAATCCTAGACAATGTTCATTATTCTGAACTTTTTTGGTCTTTTCTGAATGATGAGAGACTTTTGCATTACACATCTTTCTGTATAACATGTATATCAAGTGTTCCCGTCTAGGTTATTATTATATTTTCTTCATTTTCTCCCATCTCTCTCTTAAAATCAAGTATTTCAAGTGTTGAAAATGATGTTCATATATAAATAAATCCTTTTAAGAAGAATAGCTCTTCTATATAACAATATCAGCCACATTTTTAGGCTGACTAGAGATCATAAGATTACATAATCTATTCATATACTGTTTGATGTTTTATGAGAAACTGGAAAATATGTACGAGGTTTGATAGCGTGCCCGTAGTTTGAGAAATTATGTCCAACATAAAGGGCGAGACAGCCCTAAAATTTGAGTGATGGTAAGTTAAAACTGAAGCAACATGCGCTGATGTTTCCAGATTGCTAATTCAACATAGTGGAAGAACTCATTTTATATCAATGAACCACCAATATTTACCTTTCTAACAATAAGCCACCAACTCCCCCCATCCCCTAAGAAACCAAAGAAAGCAAAAGAAATACATAGAAATAATGTATCACTCAGTTGAACACAAGAATATAGGGAAGATCACGAAAAATGGAAAGGAGAAGAGAGGAGGATAGACAACGGAGAGGAAGATAGAAAAATTGGAGGGGGGAAATTTTAATAACTTGTGTATAAAATTCAATATTTGTCTAAATAAGAAACACTCAGCCCAATTTATTTTCTTAAAATAAATATCTGAGGATAATGCTTCAACATTTATGTATAAAGATCTACATAATGAAAGCCACCTACCATATCCACATATGTATCCTGGATTTTGTGTTGAACGTAGCTATTGTCACAAGTGTCATAGGCTATTTCCCTACTTGGAGTGTGTGCTAAAGCTATTGAAATCAGTGTTATCAAAACCAGAAAAAATGTGAACTGAACTGGAAACTGGTCCAGTTATATACTAAAAACCGGTAGCAAACCAGCGCTGTTCAACTGGTCCAGGTTGACCCGTCAGATCCCTCTCTGAATAAGTAGCTCCATTTCAGCAGAATCGTCCATACTTATCGACCGAGCTATGATTTATAATCTTTTACCCATAAAATTACATGACTTATTTCTTATTTTCACCCATGCTCTTTGGGTTTGTTTTATGCATTTTATGGTATTAGAATTTATGTAAATGGATCTGGTGCAGAAAAGTATTGAGGACAAACTGATCAAGTTGAACGCGGAGAAGAGCAACATTGAAGGGGAAATTGTCCGCGTCCAGCCTGAAATTCAAAAGGTGTGCTTTTTTGGTCTGTGTTGTTATTACGAGTTCAGAAACACCTAACTTATCTGGAGTGTTTGCAGCTGGAAAATGTAATCAACAAAAGAAAATCTAGGATCTCGTCATTAGAAAATGCGATCAATGATATTGTTGATAAAACCTACAAGAAATTTAGCGAGTCTGTTGGGGTAGCAAACATTCGTGAATACGAGGAAAACCATCTCAAGGCAGTTGAGCAAATGGCTGAAGAAAGGCTCAGCTTGCATAATCAGCAATCAAAACTGAAATACCAGTATGTACTTTCAGTTTATTTTTTAATTCTTTATATATGTCTCGATATATTGTCTGTTTGCCTGCAATGTCCTTTTAGACTGTTGAAAGCTCGCTGCACTTAACAACTTGTACCCTCCAAGAACCTAAGGTTTTAACAGTTGTTCAATGTGCATGCCATTATCCTTTTTTCCAAAAGCTTTTAGAAAGTATTTAAGTCATTGTCTTACTGAGGGATTTTTTGAAGCAGCAGTTTAATGTGAACTCTTTCTGAATGTTGAATTTGACTCTGGATCTTGACTCAACCATCGGTGGACTTATATTTCATAAGAATTCCATCGTCTTCTTTCTGGAAGCCTTTTTTACTGTTACAGAATGTGGAATTTCTGGTGACAATAGCAAAAGCTAACTTCAGATTAGGAAGGTTGAATATGATTACACACACAAATTTGTGTGTAACTTCCAATGCTCTCAAGTATCTTTCCCACTTTTTATCTCTTGTTATATTAGGGAAGTATCCATGTAGTCCTAATCTATACACCCATTTTATATTGTCCAGGTTAGAGTATGAACAGAAACGAGATGTGGGATCACGGATTACCAAACTGGAATCAACACTCTCTAACTTGAAAAATGCTTTGAAAGAGGTTGAGAAAAGCCAGATTGAACTGAAGTCAGCGATGGAGGCAGCAAACACTGATATTGATCGGTTAAAAGAAGAAGGGTTAGGTACTTCTTGTCCATTGTTTCATCCTGGTTATGTTGATGCTGATGTTCTCCATTTTTAATTGTCAAATTCCAATTTTCTTCTTTGGGTCATCTGAAAATTGAGTTTGACATGAGAACTTCCATTTCTTCTTTCTTAGAGTGGAAGTCAAAATCCGAGGAGTGTGAAAGGGATATTCAAGAATGGAAGAGAAAGATTTCAGCCGCTACAACAAATATTAGCAAGCACAATCGTCAAATTAAATCAAAGGTAAGCTGTAATGGTTACGTCCTTCAAAAAATGATGTTTCTGAACTTCCAGATATCATTAGTTAATGATCTCTGCTAAGAGCTGTCGAATTCTAAGTTAAATGTTAACAAAGAGAAGATAACATTTTTTTTTTTTCTTGATTTTGCAGGAAGCCCTGGTTGAGCAGCTGAATTTGCGGAAGCAAGAGATATTGGAAAAGTGTGAATTAGAACATATAGACATTCCAACAGTTGGCGATCCAATGGATACTGGATCGTCATCCCCAGGGCCAATTTTTGATTTCAGCGTACTAAGTAGATCTCTTCAGCAGAGATCTAAGCCATCTGAGAGGGAGAAGATTGAGGTAGAATTCACACAGAAAATTGCTGCCCTAATGTCTGAAATTGAAAGAACAGCTCCAAATTTGAAGGCACTGGATCAGTACGAGGCTGTTTTGGAGAAGGATAAAGCTGCTTCGAGAGAATGGGAAGCGGCCAGAGATGAGCAGAACAAAATCACTGCTGAATACAACAGAGTTAAACAGATAAGGTGTTTTATGAGTTCCATAGACTGCCTTGCATATTATAGATGATAACATGACTAGAAGCATTCATCTTAAGGATTGTACATCCCGAATTCAATGGGGGCCTATTAAGACCAGGAAATGATGCTGGAGTTTGGTTGGAATAACTCTGTCTAACCATTAAACATCACCTCCTTTTATTATGAGATTGCCCAACATAGGAGATTGGCTGATGACGCCCTTAATAAATTTTACTTTGAGCTCGACATCAAGATCTATCATTGAATATATGGTACCATACTATGCCTTCAAACTTGCTAGTCCACGTATTCTCAAATCCATCTTTTTTGAGATGACTTCATCCCACAAAATTATATTCCATCTCTTATTCTTTTCTATTTCTCGTTGTGGATATATTTAAATTCCTCTCTATCATATTAGTTCTTGATCTTTGAATCGCTGGGAACACTAATCCACACCAGGTCAAAATGTTAAACAGGAGTAAACAACATGGTTGATTGTGAATTTGTGATAACCAGTCTTGAAAATTTGAATTGATGGGTGTGCATCTTGGCATTGATGACTGGTAATCGACCTTACAATGCTAGGTTTCAATAAAAATGATTACCTTAATAAAATCTAGAAAACATGGGTACAAGCCCATGATATAGGTGTTGAATTTCATATTGGCAATTGAGAATCAGTTAAGTTTTCTTTTTGAAACCGCTTACTATTTATTTGATGTAGTGGATTCTGATTTGCATCTTTTCTTCTATTCCCCTTGGCAGCATGTAGAAGGCAATCAAAAGAGTATTGGCAACATCTTGACTTGTCATTATCTTGAGTTTTCTCCATACATATCCTGTTACATTGCTACAATTTTGTTTCCTGATGTTCTCTTTGGATTATGCTTATATTTTTATAATTTTTACCACCTTAGTCTTTATGCTCATTCAGCTTAGAAATCGTTATCCCTCGCTGTGGGTTTTTTCCAGCAGCACATCTTCAGTCTATTCATCTTAAATTGTCAAGTGAATGTTTGCTAATTTCGAAGTTGAATACAGGCACGAATTATTTATGAAAGCTTTTGACCATATCTCTGGCAACATTGACAAAATTTACAATGAACTCACAAAGAGCAATGCACACTCAGTGGGTGGGCTGAGCGGCACACATGCTGTGGGTGGGACAGCATATCTGAACTTGGAGAATCCTGATGAGCCTTACTTATATGGCATCAAGTACAGTGCTATGCCCCCAACAAAGCGATACCGCGATATGTCTCAACTATCCGGTGGAGAGAAGACTGTTGCTGCACTTGCCTTGCTATTTTCCATTCACAGGTATGTACAAGGCAATGCATTAAAAAATGTCAGGAGGAAAGCAGTAAAGTTGATATTCTGCTATAGATGCTGTTGATCCTCTCTTTTCCTTTAATCTTTTGTTGAGATGCACCTTTCAATTTCTCTAGTGCCTCCTTATAATTATTATTTTACCTCCTTATTGCTAAATCAAACCTGTGTGAGGCATTTTGGCTTGCGAGGTTAATGATGTAATGATTTTGATTGAATAAATTGTTGGTTTTTGACCTTGGTTCTTGGAATTTTCAGTTTTAGGCCCTCCCCCTTTTTTATACTGGATGAAGTGGATGCTGCATTAGACAATTTAAATGTCGCCAAAGTAGCTGGTTTTATACGATCAAAATCGTGTGGAGGAGCAAGGATGAACTCGGATGCTGAATTTGGTTGTGGTTTTCAGAGTATCGTGATTTCTCTGAAGGACAACTTTTATGACAAAGCTGAAGCTTTGGTTGGTGTTTACAGGGATTCAGAAAGAAGGTGAGAAATATTTGTCCCGTTAGATTATTGCATTTGCAGTATCCTATAGATACGGGTTTATTTTCCATATTACGTCCATGACAAAATTGCTACATTTTTTTTTGTCCAGCTGCTCAAGAACGTTGACATTTGATTTGACAAAATACCGCGAATAATGAGAGTGACTCCATACTGCAGTGGCCTATGTATCTGCTGTCTATACTATGTTCGAATTTTGTGTGTAAGAGCTTTTGTTTTCTTATTGAATGTAAAAAGATCATGTTATTAATAGTTTGAAGATATACTTGTTTCGTTTTAAGACATTGTGATTTGACATTTTGCATTGCCAGTAACTTTGCATAAATCTCTCTCTCTCTCTC